>CAEGAE010029286.1:0-38953 GCA_903067095.1 Girardinus metallicus | reverse complement strand
TCTTGAACCAGTTGGGCACTCGCCTTAATCAGTTCTTGTTAATGTGTGACTGTCATCAGCTTTAAATGTTATGTCAGCCTACAGCCATGTGCATGTGAGCAGATAAAACAGAGAAAAGACAAAGAGTCCTTTGGTCCATTACAGAGTGTTCCTTATGAATTTCTTGAAACATTTCTTGTCTTTATAATCACAAGATTTATAGTTTCTTTTACAAAGGACATTTTAGTTACATTAGTCTTTTTGTTTTTCACATTGTAGAATCAGGTTTTTTTTTTTGTATTCATTTTTGTCCTTAACTTTATCTTTGTTAGCACATTAGCTCCACTTTATAGCAAACTAACTTTTAGCCATATAAGAAAGATGTTGTTTTTCAACTAGCAGATGAATATGCAATCATGTCTTTAATTAGTCAAATCACAGACTGTTATTCGCTGGTTCGTCTTATTACTCCACCCCATTGCTCCTCATCCCTTCTCCCTGAAGGGACGAGTAAACATTTAAATATAAATGAGAATAGCTTTTTTTAAGAACCACAATAAAGCCTAACTTTGTTCCAAATTAAATATCAACATTGGACTATTTCCAATAAATGTTCAAATTAAGAACTAAAATATAAAATGTAAAATTTTTGTTTTTCAAAATAAAATAAGCAAACACTTTTCTGTTTGCAGAGGGTCATTTTCATAAATCATCAATGAACGAAATTATTCTACTTTCGGGAGCAAAGGCAGATGTGAATTCTTGTTGATTGGAAACCAAACAGTTTTTTCTTAAAAAACATCAACCTGAAAACAAGGACGAGTCGCTCTTTCTTCAGAAAATCTGTTTTATTTCATCAAGTTCACAATCAAGCTTTCCTTTGAGCAAAACTCACTGCACGCTTGTGCAAAAACAGAAAATTACCAATTATTTTTAGTTTATTTTCTACTGCAAATCTCTCAGTTCACTTCAGAGAAGGCAAAGCTAATTTACAAGTAACTTTGAGGCAAAATTTGTTGCTTGATTTGAGTCAATTCCTTAATATTGATGAAAATATTTTTGTTCCATTTGCTCATTAGTTAAGTTATAAAAAGGGGAAATGCTTGGTTATTTCTGAAATAATCTGTCATTGTAATGACTTTTTTCAAGTTTCTTTAGAATGATGATATGTTAAAGTTTCTCTGTATGCAGATGACAGCGCAGATCAGTGTCTGTTTTGTGATTGGACAGATTGGTGTCTGTGCTGTGATTGGTGGCTTTCTCTCCAGCAGGAAGTTGTGAGAAGAGCTTAAAACTTGCTGCAGGACTGCAGACATACACAGGAAGCTGGACCAGCAATGGCTCTGCTGAAGGTTCTGCTGCTGCTGGGACTAGGTGAGTCGGAAACACTGGACACACTTCCCCTGGTTCCAGTTAGGCTGCTGCTCTCTGTGACTCTCAAACTTCCCTCTGATTTTGTTTCAGACTGAAACTTCTTTGCATATAAACTGTGATGATTTTTATTCTGTAACTGTTTATCCTTTTTCTGTTCCAGCAGCCATGTTTGCACCTGATTTCTGAGTAAAGTCCTCCTTTCTCTTCTTCAGGTGTTTCAGTGAACTCAGATGTTTCTCTGCAGAAGAGAATCATTGGAGGTCAAAACTGTCATGACACGGAGCGTCTTTATCATGTTCGGCTGGAGAGCAGAAATGGTACTCATTGGAGTCGCTGTGGAGGATCTCTGATCAGACCTGAGTGGATCCTGACTGCAGCTCACTGCTGGAAGTCAGAGCCAGGATGGTAGGAAAGAGACATAAAGACATTTTTAGGTTTTCTGTCTGTTCATTGTAATCTAATATTTTCTGCAGGACTAATGAAGCAGTGTTTAAAGTTCATCCACGGACTGCTGGGCAGGAAAGTCAGTTAATACAACAACCTCCTGTGGTTTATACTTACCGTTATCAATGGCATGACATCATGTTGCTGAAGCTTGAGACACCAGTAACAAATGTCCCACTTGGTTAGCTGCCAGGCTGCAGGCATCGTCTTAAAAAGTAAGTCTTTCTTTGATCAAAATCATGACTTCAGGTTTTCTGTCTCCACTCCTCCCATCCTGCTGCCTCTGCTTCGGCACACCTGAGTCTGGTAATCCGGCCACCAGAAGGACCAGAACCCATTAAGCTCAGGTGTTGGACCAGAGACACATGTAAAGGACGCAGGACATCGTCACTGAGGGCTGGAGGTGGACACTTCTGTCACTGGATGAAATCCTTCATGGATTTATTTTCTGTACTTTCATTGTTCTTCATAACAATTAATTTTCTACATTGTTATCTTGTACTTTTACATTTTATTCTCATTGTGTTTTAGAGACGATATTGTTCAGCTGGCAGGAGAGGGAACAATGACAACCGGCCCCAATAATCAGCGATGTGAGAGAAATATTGAAGTTATGACAATAAAACCTTTGTTACTGTGATGCATCAGAGAAGGTCGAGTGAAGAACATGTTTATGATACTGATGTTTCTCCCCAGCACCCCCCAGTACTGCTGTTCCAGCACATCTTCAGTGTGTCGACATGAAAGTTGCTGAAGTTTCCCACATCGTGCCCCCTCGTGGGCATATATTTAATGCTGTAGCACCGAACAAGGATATATGTTATGTAAGTTTGTTTCTTTAATATCTCTTTACAATGATTAGAAGACTTTTCTGTCTTACAATATAAATAAATATATTGATATAAATTTTTCTGCAGGGTGACGCTGGTGGAGCAGTGGTGTACAATGACATAATTTATGGTGTGATTTCTTTTGGTGGAGAAGGTGCATGTCAGAATCCAGTCGCTATCTTGGATGTGTGTAAATACAATTCATGGATTAAAACAATTAGGCGTCTCTAAAACAAAAACAATCATGAAATAAATTCCTCATCAAATTTCTTCTCACTTATAATTGTATGTTCATCAATTTGATCCACATGTTTGTAGAATTAGAATACATCAATAGTTTTGTTTTTTCTCACCTGACCTTGACCTCCCTAATGGAGCTTTCTCTTCACCTCAGAAATGAAAAATAAATCAATAAATGCATGAAAAAGAAACATTTCCTGGCTGATTGTCTTTCCATTCATGGTTCAGTTTGTTCAGCTGATATTTTCCCTGAAATGAGTCTAAAAATGTGACATGACATTTAAATCACATGAAGAGGAACACCCGAAGTAATTTATTTATTCAGTTTTTGTCTTTATTTTACATCAAAAATTAACATGCAGCATCTAAACTGCAGCTCTGGAGTTACTATTCCTGATTTAGTTCTAGAGGACTTTAAACTCCAACAAGATCAAAGAGTTGTGCACATAAATGAAACAGAAGTCACATAATACAAGAATTAATAAAATCCTAATAACTTAAATCTAATAATAAAAAACTTGACATGAGTTGTAAATTACATGAAGCAGAACACTGGAAGTAATTTATTAAATTTTTGTCTTAAATTAAATCATCAAAAATGACTTAACTTAAAAATAATAATTTAAAAAACAGCATATTTTTTATAAAGATACAAAGGAAACAAAAAGTTCAATAATTAAAGACAATTTAAAAGTCAAAGTCTGGAATGAAAGAAGTTTTAAGAAAATATTTAATAACAGACAAAACTAATTAATGGTAGTTTGTGGTTGCCACAAATTAAACATTATAATGATAGAAAATGCTCCTCTTTTGCAGTTAAAGTGTCATTGTTAATTTAGAACTTTTAACATATAAAACTCTTAAAACAGATGTGTCAAAAACAACACAGAAAGACCACCTTTATAAAAACTACCTTATTTGTTTTTTCTGGGTTCCAGAAAACTACCTTTTCTGGGTAACAGGGATATGTTACTCATAACATATTCCTGTTATGGGATGCAAAATAAGTGTAACTAAGTATCCTCTGGACTTCTGGGTTGCTTGATAAGTACAAGTATTCTCTGGATTTTCTAAGTGTGCTCTAAATTTGTAAAAGTAATGAGTACTCCACTTTTTCTAAGTAATAATTAAAACTAAATGTTCCTGTTCTGGAAGAACTTTTTCTGGATTCTAAGTTTGTTCTATATTCCTTTTCTGGGTTGCAATAATAGGAGTCTGTCTCTATCTAAATTGTGAGTACTCTACAGTTTCTAAAATATAATGCAGCATCTAAACTTTGCATTATAAAGAGTGACTAAAAAACTAGAGTCTCTGGATTCCAAGTTTGTTCTAATTCCTTTTCTGGGTTAAAAGGAGTACTCCAAAATTTCTAACAAAATATAATAAAAAGTGGAAAGGACACATTAGGGCAAATGGCAAAATTCAGACAAAACAAAGGGCAAAACAAAGACATGAGTGAAGGCGGTGACATCACTAGGTCATGAAACCACATTGCTCAGCCTCCCGACAGAAGTATGATGAGATGTTGTTATCAAGGAATGTCCTTGGGAGCAGGATAACAGAAAGGGGTGAGGTGGGAAGGAGAGTTATGTTTACGTATCTTCAAGAATATTGGAAATATGCAGCCCTTCCAAGGCAACATGGGGAAAGCTAATTCAGATACAGAATGTCTTAGGTCGGGTAGATCATAAATTTCAATCTTCCCTTAAGTCTCTCGGATACATATCAGTTCCCAATTATCCAAATTAGCTTGGTTGTTCCACTGAACCGAAGCAACTTCTCCAAGATTGACTCCATTCTTTTAGTGAGTTTTGGAGTCCTGAGCTGGGTTGCAAGTCTCAGCAAGACTCACATCCACTTGTGTCTCTGTCCACACCACTGTTTGCTAGTTCAGCCAAGTCAGTCACAAATTTGTTGATAAGCCAGTTATCCACAAGCTCCAAACAGCAGAAATCCTGTTATGATTTATGAATAAATCATATAAATCTAGGGATTTATGAATAAATCCAGGGCATAACAAGAGAGCCCTCTTGTCTTGCCCTCTTGTCACCGCAGGACAAGAGGGCTCTCCTGTGCCCAGTCTTCACATTGAGAAAATTTGATCAATTGCATTGAGAGATTGGTTGATCAGATCCATAATTTGTAGATTTGAAGGATGTGCAAAGGAAAGTTCCAAAATATAGAAAAAGACAGGGCAAAAACAGAGCAAGCAGCACAGGCATGGGCAGGGAGGGAGCAGAGGAAAAAAGCGTCCGCCTTCACTGAGAACAAGAAAGTCATCTACTGGTTGTATTTATAGACAAGTAGAGGGCGCCAAAAACCACCCACCACAGGACAATTATGAAACATATTTTAGCAAGAATTTCACCTGTATTTCCAATACCCGTTACACCAACATCTTTTAACTTTTTTTCCAGATGTTACTATAAAATTTACAGAGAACGTCTGTCATGTTTAATATTTTGAAAAACAAATTGTAATTTCTGAGATGTTTTACATAATAAACATGTAATTTAGATTTTAATTTCAACAGTGAAAGAAAAAAAATACTTTTGTACTTCCGCCTTTATTTTGCAGGCAATTTTTATGTTAATGTTTTTAAGATCATTTTTTTTATAGCGGTAGCAATTACTTTTAAGACTCGTATTCTTCCAAACCAGAAAGGGAATTAGACCAGAGGATACTTACTTATACTTATTTAACAAATCTGAATAGGAGTATCTAGTTTAAATACTTTGAATCAACATTATTAGCTTTTTCTTCTTTTGCTCTTTATTTTGGTTTATTTTGTTTGTATTTCCTTTTAATTCCTGTAAAGCATTTGTGTTGCTTTGTTGCTGAAAATGTGCTATATAAATAAAATTACAAAAAAAAAAATTAAAATACAAAAAGAAACCAGAAAAATTCCACACAGTCTGTCCAGCGCTGTGCTGTGGTAAACCATAAAATCTGGTTCTTTTCTGAATACTATTAGAAAGGATGTTCAAAGGCTAACTTGGAATGTTGTTATAATACACACAGTGACCAATAGACCAGTAGAGGAGATCACTGGACTGTTTCTGTGTTGACCACCCATTTCCAGGTAATTATGTTGCATTAGATGTCAATAAATTATGTTTGTCAGTTTGTATGTTATACCTAACAGTAATGACTAAGGAGTTTAATTAGTCGGCCACTACGGCTTCTTTTCACAGGAATAAGAAAAAAACACATGGTCTATTATTTACATTTAGCATAATTGGAACATTGTTTAAAAAAAACAACAACAACTCGAAAGGACTTGAAATTCCAAGCTCCCGACTTGAGACTTGACTCGACTTTTGCCTGTCTTGACTTGGGACTCGACTTGACTTGACCATCTTTACTTGAGACTTGACTCGGACTTGAGCACAAAGACTTGAGACTTACTTGAGACTTGCAAAACAGTGACTCGGTCCCACCTCTGATGAATGGTGAGCAGTCCGGTAGCTGCAGGAGGACGAGCGATGGGCTGCGCATCGCTCATCCTCCTGCAAAACAAAAAAAAAAACAACAAAGTTCATTTTTGGACCTTTAAACTGGCAAATAACTCCCCTTCTTTATATAAAAAATAAAAATAAGAAAAACACAATTTAAAACTTCTAAAAATCCATGGCCATAGACTGTTGTACAAATATTTTACAGAAAAGATTTTCTCTACACACCATCTTCCAAACTTTTAGAGATGAACATAAGTTAAGAGGTTAAAAGTGACATTCTCTTTTGGTTTTTCAGCAACTGTTTTAGCAGACACACTTTTAGTGAGCACAGAAAGATAGACTTATGTGTAAGAACATATTCATCAGCTAACACAGCAGCAGAAGACAGCGAGTTTACCTTATGCTCATTTAAGTGTACAACATGCTCAGGTAGACAATTTTTAAACTCCTCTAATAGAACTAGTTCTCTCAAGGAGTTCAAATTTGTCACCTTACTTGAAGCACTCTACATAGGTCTGAGTGGGGCTTTTCTTAAAAGACCTAAATTTTTGCCAGTAAGCCTCAGGAACAAGCTCATAAACTTTCAAAATGGCAGCTTTAACCACCTCATACTTAAAGGTGTCCCAAAGAGGGAGGGCGGCTACAACCTCTTGAGCTTTACCATGAATTTTATTTTCAGTCCTTTATAGTGTTTCTAGTTAGGTTTATTCTTTAGTTACCTTAGGTTCTGTCCTTGTTTGTCTGAGTCCATGTCCAGCCTTCTTTAATGACTATAGTTTAATTCTGTTTTATCCTTCTAGTTATTTCTTATTTCAGCCTTCCTGCAGTGTTTCTAGTAATGTTTATTTCTTAATTTTATCACCCTAGGTTCAGTTATTCTTCCATGTCCAAGTTTTCTTAAGTCCTCCTAGCTCCCCGGTAGTATTACTAGTTCTTATATTGTCACTTTAGGTTCAGCTAGTCTTTCTCTACTAATTCTAGTTAGGTTATCTCTTTGTTCAGATCTTCTAGTTTCTATAGCTCTATGGACCCTCGTTCTTATTATTGATAGATCAGCCTTCTTTCTGTTTAGGTTTGTTTATGTTTTTCCCTTATGTCTTTTTGTCTTCTAGTTTATCAGGTTTTCTTTAGTATTGGTGTTTTCTTTTGTTTTAGAGGTACTTTCAGCTCCCTGGTGTTTCCTCTGTTTTTCTCCAGTATATCCACTTAGCTTCCCTGTGCCATCTTCTCCCCGCCCCTCAGAGAGCTCCTGTGCCAACTACTCAAATCTGCTACCAGTTATCTCATCTCGTTAGGTCCATTGTTCCATTTACTACCTCCCAGTATTTAAGCTCCTCTATCCCAGTGTCAACTTGCCAGTCTGTCTCGTCATCCTGATTGTCACTACCCATGCTTCCCTCCCTGGATTACCTGTTGTTCCTTTGTGTTTCCAGGCTGTTTTGTTTTTGGATTTTCTTGTACCCTTGGATTTTGGATTTTTTGTTGGTTAATTTTCTTCATTAAAACATCCATTTATTTCTACGTCTACTATCTGCTGCGTTTGGGTCCACAGTCACACCACATCACGACAATCTGCTTCCTGTCCTGCACCTGGACTTTCCAATTTTTGACAAAGGGACACTGATTTTGTGTAAAATCATCATGAGTCAGGCATATTGTATTTTTAGGTTCTTTATCATTGTTTTGTACAGCACTTTTAAATTCTTTTTAACTTTTATTAAAACAATTTTATATATCAATTTCTGCTCACTTGAATACAATATACTACTTTGCATACAGTCCCATAGAATCCACACAAACCTCACTACTATAAAATATGTGGGCTCCGGAGACATTTTCTTTCAAAAGATCAGAAGGAGAAATCACTCTAAACCCCATATATCCCCTGTAATACATCCATGGTAAAAGGCCTCAAGAGGGATTAGAGACCCTTAGAGGGGGACTTGATCTCCCCTGATCCAACAGGGTCACCTGCTTATCAGCTCTCTGGGATGCGAGGGAAATACTTTTGAATGCAATTACTTATTTCACTGAGTAGAATAATTTTTCTTTACAAAGGGTAGGAGTGTGAAATTGAAAAGCATTGTCAATGTGTTTTCCCCGAGTCTGTGTTTTCTTTACACCACGAAACAATATCACAAAAATCCATTAATTTTGCTTTTATTTGTTCCTCCTTTGGCAAAACACTCAAACATTGTATTGTTTTGATAAGTGGCAGAGGCTGTAATAAGCTGTTATGTGTTGCATCTTAAAAAAATAAACTGCCAACAGCAGATATTCTGAGGTATCCCTCTCTTCATCGATTATCAGCATGTGTAAGGTGAGCATTTTTTAAGTCATACAGGAATGTTTCCCTGTGGCTATGAGTTCCAAAAAGTCAGGTATCCTGCTTTAACCAGAAGTGTTCAGGATGACAGATTATTGTTGTTATATTCCTCTATGAAGAGGCTACTCTATCCCCATAAGATCTTTGAAGAGCACTGTAAAAAGCAATTATATTTAAAAAATGGGATAAGCTAGACCCACAGAATGTGAAAGGTTTGTAAACTCTCACTTATTCTCTTTTATATATCAAATGTAGCATAATTTAGCTAGAAATATGGGCCTTTCAAATAGCATAGAAAAGCATAGAGGATGATTTTGAATTATTCTAACAAATGGGGATTAACCGAATATTTTAAGTCTAATGAAAGGCTGTTTTTATAAAATTGGCCAACATAAGTCTTGAGCTTCAAATTTTTATTTCTTTAGTTTTTGAATATGATGAAACTATGGGGTGCATATATTTTCTTACAATCAATAGACAAACTTTTGAAAACAGTTTCATGAGACTTTGAGAGCACAGGCAATAAAAACAGCTGATAACAGGAAAGTAATCTGCATGAATATGTTCCTAGATGAAAAAAAATACAAGGATGTCTCTGAAAGCTCACTTCTGAATGAAAAGCTTATGGTTTTTCAGAAATCTTCATGAAATCAATTATGGCTGTCAGATGCTTAAAATGTTGGCATAGCACCAGTACCAAAATGTTTCTTTGCACTTCAGACCATCTCTATCTAATTAAATTAGTTGCACATATAGCTCTATACAAATGCTATTAATTATGTAGATTTCAGATACTTTGAAATGTATCCGTGTTCATAACTGAACCAGTTTCACTGGTGATCAAAAATCAGATTAGTTTCACAACTTGTCAATGCCATTAAAACTTCTGAGGCATTACTTCTACTCTTCTAATGAGACAATACCTGAACTGGGGATTGCTCATATTTTTTGAATTAAAAATATTAAAAAATTAACATGGAAAATATTTCAGGTTATTACAAATTACAGGGGAAACATGAAATAGAATATGAATCAGTTCATGTCTACTTGCTTATAATCAACAGAGAAGCAGTACCCGCGATCCTGGTGCCAGGTACAGCAGCACTTCTGCATTGATCTGCCAAGATCAATGCAAACACATGTTTTACATTAACCAATATCAGTATACTGCATACGCATATAATGCAAAAGCTCATCTAAGTGATAGCAATGATATTTTCTACCTCAACAACACCAAGCAAATTAGAGACAACTACAAACTGTTAAAAAATGTAGGAAATTTAAAGCAAAGGCAGCAAACATACATTACTGACATGATGGAAAAAAAAATCTATCAGGAATTTAGATGTTTTTCAAAGCTGAGGTTGGATTTTTCAAGTTGAATCAGTTTAATTACCCTCCAATTAAAAAAAAAAAATCTAAAATTTATTGTACACAGGAAAAGCGCAAGGGTTGGATAAAAAAAAAGAAGAAAAAAAAGAGGAAGGTTCTGTTGGAAATTATTGATTCCCCTAAAGCTGAAGAACGACCATCAGGGACACTTTTCAAACATTTCTGTGGGGTGTTTGCTGGATAAAGGAAACACAGCTACTCTGGATATTCCTTCTGACTTTGGATAGCTTTGTTTCCATGGGAACTAATCCGCAGGCTGCAGCAGTAAAGTAGTATCTTGTGAACTTTCCAATGACACAAGTCACTGTGGACTGAGAGGAGGCAGACTGAATGTCAATTACATGAAAGTCCCAGATCTACTGAACAACAACAAATGTGGAGACTCTAATGTGAGACTTGATTTTTGAACACTTTTCATCTCTCCATCTCAGCATTTATCCATCTGTTCATTAACCACTTTTTCTTGGCGAGTCAATGTGTGCTGGTGTCCACCTCCAGCAGTCATTAGGCAAGAGTTGGGGATTCCCTGGATGGATCTCACTGGTTGGATGTCTGGTTGGATGTGAGAGTGAACGCTGTGGGAGCACTTAGCACGTACAAAATGGGTGAGTAACGACAAATAATACCAGCTTGTGAAAATCCGCCTTCAGGAAAATGCTTAGAAACAAACAGTAGTATGAAACGGTGTTTAAATGCCAGTATAGCAGTTAGCACAGTCCGTTTTCGTGCTGCCATAGAGCTACCATTGGAATCGACACGCATAAAATCCAGCGTAACTACCTTCACTTATTGATCTGGAAATAATTAGATGTTTAGCACTGTTGTTTTAATTTAACAGAGTTATGTTTATTTAAGGCTTAGCCGTCAGCCAGGGAGCCGTTTGTAAGGAGTCGTGAGTCGTTAGCACGGAGCCATCAGTAAGTGTCGTTATTACAAAAACTGGGATGTTTCCTACCGACAACTGTCAGTTGAATAAAACTGATGGTTGTCCATCAGTTTTATTCAACTGGAGGTGAGGTGGGCTGCAGTCCATGATCCATCTCTGGCGTTATTCCAGACTCCCTTTTTGGTTTTGGAAGTGTAATAAATTATATCCCGTCCTCTACACGTTCTGTCGGGATTGCATATTTCCCACTGACAACTGGAACAGTGATTATCTATTATTTTCCTCAAAATCTCTCTGACCCCAGCGTTTTCTATGATAGATACTGTGAATGTTGTCGAATACTGCATTTCAAATGCTGATTGGTCAGTTGCTGACAAGCGTCTTGAAATGATCGGGGAAAAGGATTTCTGCACGTCAGCTGTGCTGCTTACAGTTCGGTTCAGTGGTAACAGCGACACTGGACTCCCATGGGGTCCAGTGGGGTCGGTGATGTCAGTACCGCAGACAGTATAGCTCCTGTTAGCTTCTCAAAGAGCGTCCAGCTCTGCCTGTCTCAGCGGCAGCACGGCATTTCTGTTTAACTCATTAAAGTAACGATCACCTGTTAGAGCCTTCTTTAGTTCTGCTGGCATAAATGAATTATAGTGACTCAGTCTGGCATTATCTAAAATCACACCAGTCGAACGCAATATGATAAACAACTACTCAAGTTAGCCTTCCTGTGTTTACTCTAGACTCCAGTACGGAATGGACCGAATGACGTCATCAACCCCCTCGGTGGAAAAAAAATGGCAACCTCCATGGGTGGAAAAATATAACGCAAGATGTAAATTTTTGAAGTAATTATGAGCTTTGGCATATCACAAACAGCAATGTTTCAGTTCATAGGAAAGTTACAACATATTTAGACAAACATGTTCAACTAATCCTGGATCCTTTTAAGATTTTCACAGTATTGAATTGTTTGAGGCAGATGATTTTATCATTTGCCCTGACGCACGGACACTTAAAGTTAAGGAAGGTGGATAAAAACTGTTAACTTATCATTTTTAAGGCACATTTAGTTTGTACAATCACTTTTCCTAGTTTCTTTATTGAGATAATTTTATTGTACAATGCCACATCAATATTATCATATTGTTGACCATTGGGTCATCATTTGATGTTTGACCCGAGTCTTGCAGTTCAGTAGGAGCATATTACTGGCAGCTGTTTTAACCTTCTCTTTAAAATGCACGTGCTTCTAATTAGCATCTCACACATTTTTTTAAATTTATTTTTAGTTGTGTTTTGGGGGTTATTTTGGGCCACATGTTAAGCCTGCTTATGGTCATTGTACATCTCTCCCATTTAATTGAAGGACAATTACAGTAAAAGTTAAACTAATTAGATTTAGCCATAGGCTATAAGTTTATGTTGGACTTATGCACAGCAAGACTGAGTTGTAATCCACTTATAGCTTTTAAATGACAAAATAAAAAATAGCTTGCCTGCGAGTAGGTTTGACCAGGACAGAGGAGACCTTACAAAGGACACTGTAATCAAGGCAACAAAGGCATCTATATGGGGGTTAATCACAGTGCTTTGGGAATTATTGCTGAAAGGGACTAATGACAAGTGACATTAGTAACTGTGAGTTGACTAAGAACACAATTAGGTGAATCAGTCCAACGGCATGAAAAAAGTACTCCCATCAGTCAGCCTTCTTAATGTTATCCTGCCTTAAAAAACTAAGCAAATAAAGAGACATCCAGTAATGAGCACTATTCAAGAGAAAATAATGGTTGTATTGTTCACTATAATTATGATGAAAAAAGATACAAAAATGGCAAAACATGCGGTCTCTGAGGTTTGTCACAATAAGGGTTTTATGACGAATCAGAACATGAAACGAAGATGGAGGCGAGGGTTCCGCTGAACTTTATTTTCTGATACAGATGCATGAACATGAAAGCATATGCGGTTATTTATCTTTTTAAACTTAAACACAGCAGAGCTACTTACTACAACAAAATGATCATGTTTCACATTAACTTGTCTAATTGAAATGATAAAAAAATAGATGAAAAACCACCCAGCATTCACTGCGTCTTGGAAGAACAGAATATTTTATGCTGAATATTTCCTATAAATATTTCCTATAATGAAGCCACCCAGCATGTCGCTTCATTACAGGGAAAGGAGAACTACAGCTGGGGTTTCTAGTCAGGGCCAGCCATCTGACCAAACATTGTAACCAAAAGGAAAAAGGCCCTGTGAAGATCATGAGAAAAACAGGACAAAAAGTACAAACTGTTAAAATAAAAAAATAAAAACTGATCTCATTTAAATGACTGAATAGACTACCTCAACTTTAGGAGCTTATATATAGCAGCCTGAGGCATGGCCAAAACTGCAAGATGAATATGCATTACTCTTTTGTAAAACTGTGAGAACAAGGTGATGATACAGATTAGAGATTAAAAATACTTTTCTATGTTAGGTGAGTGGTTACATGATCAAATTCTGATGATTGTAATTTTACATAGCGCTGATATTAGATCACCACTTTGAAGTTGACTTTAGGCAAAAAATACAATAAATATGAGAATGGTGTATGCAACCACTTGCATTGATTGCTTTGGAACAATTTTTTTTACCTCAAGAACTGGAAATTAGTGTATAATTGCGTTATTAAATGACATTTTACTTAAAAGTGAGCAGCTGCTGCAGAGACTTTTAGAACTCTGCTACTTTAGGCATCACAGAGTTGTGACATTTTCCATCAAAAGCCAGAGTTTGGTGTCTGTCCTTGTGCTTCATTCAGGGTCTAATTATGCCTGTTGAAATAAGAAGTGACAATCGCATAAATTAAAACGAGTTCAATAATTTCCATTTGCATGATTGTTTTTCTCGTGTCTCCATCTCTTTCAACCAAAGACTAGATGACAAAAGTCTTCAGTTCTTTGGTCTCAATTAGCCTCTTTTTTGGAAGGACAATTTTGTTTACAAAGACTTCAGTATCCATTTTCTTTGTTGTTTTATTTATTTTGGGTATTATAACGTCTTCCAGTTCACGTGTTAAATGTTTGCTAGAAATTAAAGTTTATTTATCTGTGAGAAGGTGTGCTTGAATTATTATGTTGTTACCAATGTTTTACTTGAAGTGGTCTCAAAACAACTATTTCGTTCTTCGCAATAATTTCTGGGACAAATTATTATTCAGCAAAATTTGTTGTTGTGACAGAACTAGCTGCAATACACACAAATATTTATCTTTGTAGGGTCTTGTTGCTGATTAGATATGCTCCCCTCTTTGTTTTCAACAAATGTATATAAACTCACATTATAACTAAAGTGCAATTTTTGCTAATAATTCCCATGAGCCTGCTGCACGAAGGGAAGGAGTCTATGTATAGAGATAAGCAGAGAGAGATTTAAGAATGAAGCAGCAACTGAATGCACTTTGTATTCTAAATTAATATTTTTACATTGGACTTTAAAGCTGCAGCTTTTGCAGGTCCTTTGTTAAAAAGATTGTAAGAACAAAAATTTTTTGAAGGTTTAACCAAAAAATGAAAGTGGTTGAATGATTACTACAAGGGCAAAAAAGCATAAACATTAAATCTTAATCATAATCTCTGCAGGAGCTTAAAATGCAGCAGTCTGAAAAGGCCTCCTATTGAGCTGATGAAAAATTACACAGCTTGAATAATTAAGATGTCACAAGCAAATAATTCAGCGTAAGCAATTCTTTGAACAACAAAGTAGCTTAAATTGAACAAGAGAGCTTTAAAAAAAATAGAAAATTCAATCTTATTTTAAGGGACTCTGTGTCATTGTACTGTAGATTCAAAGTGTCACACATCAGCATGTCTAAAATCCATCACTTTTAAATTTTAAAAGCGAGATGCCTTCCCCTTTTAGGTCTTGAAAATTAATTTTGAACTGAGAACCTATAGAATTGTCCATATAAGGGAGTTAGATGTTTTTAATTCTATTTAGATCAGTAAAAACCCATCACAAGTGGTTTTCTGAGGAAAAGAAGCTTGGTTGGGAGGGGATGGTGTAAAAGAAGGCAAATATGTGGTATGCCTACATGCAATGCAAATTACATGTTACACAAAGATTAGTCTGCACCAGAAACAAAGCTAAAAATAAACCAGTTATATACAGAATGTAAATGACCTTCGCTATTTTTATTACCAGCAAAGGGAGCAGAAGAATCTTTACAAATGCAGTTTAATGTAAAGTGTCTGATTGAATAAACCAGATCTGGAGAGTAGATTATAATTAACAGAGTAAAGTAAAGGATGTGAGGAGGTGAGGCAAGAGGACAAAATGATGTGTTGGGAGAAAGAAAACACCCTGGCTTGTATTCTATCTGTGTTAAACTGGGTGTGAGACTGGGAGTCAGCAGTCGTGAGAGTGTGTGGTTATGGCTTGTGGTTTCCACAGGGCACTAACAACTCAGCAGAGCTCTCTACATGAAGGAATACACCAAACGGACCCTTCCGAACGCAAGAGGGGGACACTGATTCCTGGAAGCCCTGAGAGAACACACTATTAAAAAAATATATATTTAAAAAAAATCTTTACGGCTATGAGCGTAGACCGCTAAGTGCAAATTATTGTCGGTCTGATTCCGGCTGTCAAATCCACTCTGGATTATTTTTCTCTATTATTGTTTAGGGTCTTCACATTTTCCACATTCTGCTCTGGGACGTGTCAAACTGATTGATAGTAGAACAAAAGATGGGCTGGGAAAGACCCAGGAGGGTAAAGCAAACTAACTAAAAGACAACATGTTGTAAAACTGTCTTGTAGGCCACAGTCAATCTTTGAAAAAGAAGCACCCCATACAGTACGTTATCACAAAATATGAGCTGGGTGCTGAACAAACATATCTGTGTTTCATTAGACCAACTGATCAGTAATCACCCCTTACTGCAGGCATAATGGATGGTCTAATAACACACCTGGCATAAACAGAGAACTAATTTGTCATTCGCTGTCCAAACTTTGCTGATATAATATTTCATTCATTGTAATGTTATCTGCTGCTGTTACTTAATTTAACCCATCAGTACAATTAAAGTTTAATTTCTCCTCCACTTATCTCTTCCTCATTCTGCCGTCACCCTTACACTTTTGCTGCCTTAACATCCGTGCTACTGTCGATCCCAAAAATATGTGGGGGCAATTTTGTTAACAACAATTATTTCTAAACACAGGAAATGGTACCCTATTTTGCCCTAAGATATGAACTTGGTGATTAAACTTTTTACACATTCTCACCCGGGTTGTTAAAAAAAATGAGCTTCCTTCTGTTACCCTAACATAACACAGGTGTATCTTCTCTTTTTTTTATATACATTCATTTCTGTAAAATATATACTTTCCCCTCCCACTATTCAGCATCCTCTTCTTCTGGTGAAAAAGTAAAGATCAGATTCAGAACCACAAAACATAGCTTTTATGTCACCCACAAATAAAGCACAATGGTGCATCATTTTCAATCCCTTTTTCTTGAGTCTGCCCTCAAGAATGCTGCACTATGAGAACATGAGACTGAAAATTACAGGTGTAAAACACATTTTTAGAACAAAGGCAGAGAGGACCAGCTAAGATCTAGCGCACAAAGATAAAACACACTGAAGGATCAGGCACGGCTGTGCTTTTTGTCTCTTTAACACTCTCACACACACCTGCACGCAGAAGCACATTGCTGCCTTGTTATATCCCCATTCACTGTTCAAGGCAATCATCCAGGGAGAGGCCACACCTCGGAAAAAAATCCTCAAGTCAACCACAGAGCTATGCTTGGGAAAGACACTAGTCATAACAATTAGAAGCAGTCAACATGTCCTCTGCAAACATATTTTCACTGCTTCAAAGCATTCAAAAACGGGTAAATATCCGCTTTAAACTTATGTAAAAAAAAAAAAAAAAGCAGGTTGGTGCTTGGTCAGTATCTGTGGATTAAATGTAGTCGAAGGGCAGCTGCTAACTGTCCAGAAACATCATTTTGTCACCAGTTCAGCCGAGCTGGAGCTGACAAGATGTGGGAGGACGTGAGGGGGGGAGAGGGGCAGAAGCTGCTTCTGTCTCTTTACTGTGTGCACATCCTGCAATGTGTCAAGGCATTCTGACTGTCACTGGGAGCTGAAGGAAAGATTCCATGTGCTGCACTTATTAGGTTATATATAGAGAGGAGGAGTTCCTTTTTAAACAGTGAGTTTGTTCTGTTTCAGCTGTCAGTCTGTGGTTCATTCAGCTCAAGGGTAATTAACGTGTTTTAACGGTGCACATTTTTAATTGAGTTACTTTACCTCAGTGGTTTCTGTTTTTGTTTACCACAATTTTTTTACCTGCAGCCTCCACTGTTGCCTCCATTACAAATTCAGCAGCAAACTAATGCTAATTATCCCTCAATCCTGTCCAAAAGTAGCGCTGATGTTGTCTAAATCTCCTGTTTGCTGCTATTTGTCCAGCTCAAAATCATAATCAGATTTGAGCAGAGTAATTAACGGATTTCTGAGACAATATTCATAGATTCAGCCTCAATTCACTTCCATCCAGACATTGTAAACCACAGAAACTGGTGCATTTTCGTCTGAATAGGTTCCTTTTGTTAAATTGTTCTTATCACAGCAGTCTCAAATGTTGTTAATCATAATTTCATCTTATTGTATAATCATTTGTACATGTAAAAATAGGGAAAAAGAAAGTAGTTATATTAAACAGTTGAAGCTTGCCAAACCATTCAATTTGATTTTAGTTTCTTTCCTTTCTTTTTTTTACATTTTTGCTGGATTAATAAAAATCTAACAATGAAATTTACAGTTTGGTAAATCTACCATCAGTTTCAAAAGATTACAGCAAAATTTTAATTAACCTTAATTTTTTCCATGTTTTGCACTTCAGCACAGATTTTTGGTATTAATCTACCCTAAGGATTTATTAAATATTTGTAATTGTATAAGCAAGTAAAAAAAATTGTACGTTGAGAAAAGGTTTCTATTTTAAATGCAAAATATAAGGTTATTGTATTGAATTCAAGGTTTTATTGTTTAAACATCAAGAGTTCTAAGCCAGACTGTCAGATTACTGTCTAACATTGCCTACATGTGATCAAAATGGAATCAGTGCAATAAGAATCAAAGGTGTAAAAGTACACACGATTGTCAAATGAATTAATTTAAGGTATTTTAAGCAATCAATGTTTAGGAACAAGAGGGCATTGAAGGAGAAACTCCTCACATTCACTTTAGAAACTGCTTCCATTAATAAAACTGTACAACAGAATCAACAGCAGAACCGCCAGTGATTATCACTCTAATCTGCTACAGGTCCTAGGAAAACATTAATAAACATTTTTGTTTTATAGTGTACACTCAAATTACAATAAATTTATTTGGTTTGAACTAATGTTACCCTCCCTAAAAATGATTGAAAGGAAATAATTACTTCAAGAAACAGGGTGAATCCATGGTCACATTTATTGTCCAGTGTTTGGCATTAGTATTCATGTAAGAGTTCAGAGTTCCCTCACAGAAACATTGTAGTTTGCCAAGGTTCATTTGAACAGGCCGAGCTGTTACCAGAAATCTTGTTTGTAAATGTTTTGTGGGCAGATGAGACAGTGCATTCACAGGAGAGTCATTGTTCTATCAAAGAATAAACCATAAAGCCTTCGTGATGCTAAATGCTTATCTAACACAAAGGTCTTGGTCTGATGCTTTGATGCTGAAATGTGACAGACACACAAACTATAATTTCACTGGTCGGGGATGGAGTCTGCTTCATCTTTTTAGCAAAGAAGACTAAAGTATGACCCTCAGTCTGGGTTGTGAATATAATTGTATAAGGTTGGGCAATGCTCCTCTAGCAAAGGAGTTGGGAGGTCTTTAATCAGAGGATCTGAAGGTAGAGCCTGGATTCTCCCCATTAAAGAGAATCACTCCTAAGTTATGTAGGAACAAGAAAGAAACAGTTTACGAGAGAAAACCCACAAACATACCAGGCCGAATTGCTGCGAGTTAAAATTTCTTCAGTCTGATGTGTTTAACAGTGTTTAAGTGGCAAATGTTGATTTTGTCACTTTTGCCACTTCTAGACAGCAGTGGTTTGCCTCTCAGCTAGAAGGTCACCTATTTGATTAGAATATAAACTATTTTCACCTGTGCATGCTTGTTACACTAGCTTCTTTGCACAGTCAGAACACATCCATGTTAGGTCACATAGCACAGCAAAAATTGCCCTTAGGTGCATTTTTTTGTGCTGGTCCTGCAACAGATTGACAACCTGCAGCGTTTCAAATGTTGACAGCTGGAATCAACTCCAATCCCATGGATAGATGAATAAATTCATATTGAATTGTTTTTCCATTTTATACTGAATAATATTGGATCATTTTTATGTAACTGGAGGGAGGTGCTGTTTGAAACTCATGGTCATATTTCCTTGACCATAAATCTGATGATGCGGTTGAACAGCTTTAGTCACTAATAAAATAAACACAGGTCAGATTAATATTGAACCTCAAAAGACATTTGTTTGCTGCTTCCCTCTCATTATGCAGTCTCATCAACACCTATGCAACTTGGATGAAGATTATAACCTTCGTGAAGCTCACAGTACAATTAAACTGGGAAATGTGAGTGAATAATGTTGTTTTAACTGCTGGCAGAAATATAGGCAACATTTTAAATATCTTGAGTCACACAGCAAGTCTTTAATCAATAACATTTCATCATCTTTAACAGAATATCTGCATGCAGAATATGGTTTTCCTAACTGACAAACACTGGCTGTACGCTGTTTCTTATGAAAATACCTAGTAGTTACCTTGCATTCTGCTCTATTGTTATTCCTGACAGAGTAAATAAAGCTGCTCCTTATTCTGTAAAAAAATGTCTTGTATGTGTGACTGCTGAGACATAGCAGAAAATGTAAAATTATTCTCTTTGATTCAGACAGAAAAAAACACCGACATCTTTTCCAATTTTCAGACTCATTTGATACTTCTGGGTAGCTTTTTTCTTTCCTCTCTTTTTTTTTTTAAAGAAGACCAGCATGAACACAGACAACAGAGACCTGGGAATAAAATGGCATCACTCCCTTTTTTATGACATATTTCTTTTTTATTGCTGCCTCACTGCCTTCATTAAAGATTCCTTTAATTTTTTATGTTCCGCATGTAATATGGAGCAGATTCATGTAACTTTGGCTAACCTAACATAAGAGCACATTGTATGGCAGCAAATTCCTCTGCTCTTTGCCAACAGGCCAGCCATGACTCTGAGAAGTCAGCAGGGCCTTAAGTTCCTGTAACCCCCAAGGAGAAAAAGAAGGAAAGAAAAGCCGCGCTGCTGGGAGGGGATGCCTTGAGGAATGGTTGGTATTCTGAAATGTTGTTTTTCTCCACAAGTTTATTTCTGTCTGTTTTACCATAATCTAGGAAAACATTCATCAGCCAATCAGAGAGGTCCATGCTTACAACATCGCCTCTCCTCCACAACAACATGCTGATAAATCAGGGGGCTAAACGGACAGTAGCTTACAAAGAAGAAAACACCCTGGAGAGTTTAAGGAGGGATTTTAATGTATGAATATGAGCAGTGAGATTAAGTGTGATTAATGTAATCCAGCCCCAGAGTAAACAGTGCAACATTCATTAAACAATTCTTGTGAGATTAATGGAATCAGGATGAAGTTCATCCCTTTAATCAACCTCACCCCCAACAAAGGCTTATTATTCATCCGATCACAGAAATCTGTGTAGAGGTTACTAAATCAAGGAGAAAATCAAAGAAGGTGCCACACAGCTGATTAAATGTGAGAATGACTTACCTCCAACTTATCTGTCAGTCTGCACTCCCAGCTGTCCCTCCTCTTCACTTAGTAACTGACAAAACTTCTCAACTTGGTCCTTTTCAAACACTCCCTCCCTCTCTGCTCTCTCACTCAACATGTGTGCACATGTGACTGTCATTCACAGAATCTCGGAAGCGAAATGAGGACATCTAGCGGCCAATAAAGCAACGGCACTGATAAAGAATAATTACTTTGCATAATCATCCGAACATCTTTTACCTGTTTAGTCCTTGCATGATCACCGGGGGACTGGTGCCAAACTCCAGCAGTTAATGAGCAAACAGTAAACACATAACAAACAACACAGCTGAGGGCAATTAAGAGTGTGCAATCAGCCTAATTGCATGTTTCTGGAATCTGTGGGGAGTACCCAGAAAGAACACCTTGTAAAATCCAAACCAAAAGGCTTTGGTTTGGATTTGAACCTTTGAGTTTTATGCAGCGAGGCAGCAGTGGTAGAAACTGCTCCATCATCCACCTCCCTGAAGACAATTCAGAATATTTTCGCAAATGATTACAATACTGCAAAACACAACATATGATATAGGAAAGATATAGGAGCTTGTTTTAAATCAACAATTCTTTAATATTGATGAAAAAGTAGTAGGTCCATTATTTCATGGCAAAAAGTTTCTTATTATAATTGAAATCATCTGCCAGTCGAACTAATACCTTTTTATCAATATTAAGGAATTATTGACTTAAGCTCGTGTGTCTTGCTATAAACTTCTTGCATGTTAGCTTTGTCATACTTCAAGGGTACTAAGATATTTGCACTAGAAACAAGACCAAAAATAATTGGTAAGACATTGTATTTTTGCAGGCCAATTTGTTGTGATATGTAAGATATTTTAAAAGAAATACACAAAACTAACTGTAAAAAAAAATTAAAAAAGGATTTTATGTATATTGACTTTCTAGATCACTGACTTTTCAAATGTAACACTGAAAATAATCAAAATGTCGAAACTGTGACAATTAGTTTGAATTATGGTTTTTGTATTTATTGCTTTTATTTTATACTCTGTTCTGTCATGTTCTATTCACTGGTTGGTTTCTGCAAGTCTGTTTTCTGGCTCACGCATGGCAGCAAGTTGGGTTTGATTGAGCTTTTTCAGGGCATTGCTGCAGAAATGGTTTCACAAATACCATTATGGAAGAGCAGGCAAGTCAATAGTTTTCACAACAGCAATGAAGCAGAACAAACCCATTAGAGCGGACAACAGGTTTTATATCACCATATTAGCTGTTACAGTTCATTTTACTTATAGATGTACTAAAGACCCATGTAATAAGTCTAGACCTACAAATGGCATCTTGATGTACTATGGTACAAAGTCAGGTCTAATTCATATCTATTTACAAAGACTAAGTACAAATTAAAATGAAAACAAATAAATACAAAGAAATGCATGAACAAACAATGGAATGTACACTACACATTCCATTCTAAAGGTGTCCTCCTGCCCTCGCATGGAAATGTATTTTAAGTATTTTTTTATCGAGGTTAATACAGAATCCCAACACACCATTTTTTTCTGCCAGAATGTGGAAATAGTTAAGCTTATTTCTCTTCCTCTTACAGTCCTTCATCTAGTGCACAATTTAAAAGATTCCATTGTACCCTCACTATATGTAGTGTGTGTTTTTCTAACACACACTACACAATTCAAAGCCATCTATTATATACAATCTAATCACAATTCAGATTTTAAAAGACTGAATCTGTTTTCCTGGTGCGCTACAAATGCTTTGTAAAAGCAGTATTTTTTTTTCCTCTCTTGCTCTCGGTGAAGGCTGCTTGCTCTATTTTTGGAGCCTTTTTCTGCACATCTTCCAAATCTACAAACTATGGATTTGGTCAACCGGTCTCTCAATGCAATTGATAAAATTTTCTCGATGAGAAGACGGCACAGGAGAGCCCACCTCACCCCCTTCTGTTATCCATGCAGCTGTGGAGCTGAGCACTCCCTAGGACATTCCTTGATAACAACATCTTTATCGGACTTCAGAGCAACGTGGTTTCATGGCCACGTGATGTCGCCGCCTTCACTCGTGTCTTTGTTTGCCCCTTGTTTTGACTGAGTGTTGCCATGTGCCCGAATGTGTCCTTTCCTCTTTTTTTTCTTTTTTATTAATTTTATTTTTGCTAGAAACTGTAGAGTACTCACTTCTAACCCAGAAAAGGAATTAGAACAAACTTGGAATCCAGATACTCTAGTTTATTAGCCACTCTTTAGCTTATTTTAGAGTACTCACCATCTATACTTCTTAGATTATTATTGCAGCCCAGAAAAGGATTTAGAACGAACTTAGAATCCAGAAAAAAATTCTTCCAGAGCAGGAACACTTAGTTTTTATTATTACTTAGAAACTGTGGCGTACTCATTAATTTTACAAACTTAGAGTGTACTTAGAAAGTCCAGAGAATACTTACTTATACTTATCTAGCAACCCAGAAGTCCAGAGGATACTTACTTACTTACACTTATTTAGCAACCCAGAACAGGGATTGGAACAAACTTAGAATCCAGAAAAACTACCTTAGCAACTACGTTTTAGACTCATATTCTTCCAACGCAGAAAAGGAATTAGACCAGAGGACACTTATTTATACTTATCTAGCAACCCTGAATAGGAGTATCTAGTATTTAGAAACTGTAGAGTACTCACTGTTTAGATGCAAAGACAAGAAGCCCACAGGACACATTTGGATCAACATTGCTAGGCTACTTTTCAGACTCCGGTTCTCCCAACCCAAAAATGAAATTAGACGATAGGATACTTAGCAACCCTGAACAGGAGCGCCTAGTTTACATAGTTTAGTTTTTATAGTTTCTTTTCTTTGGTTTGTTATTTTGTTTGTATTTCCTTTTAATTCCAGTAAAACACTTTGTATTGCCTTGTTGCTGAAAATGTGCTATGTAAATAAAATTACCTTTATCTTTACCTTTATCTTTAAAATGTGAAATTTATTTATCCTTTATGATGTTTTCTGAACTAAAAATTATTTCACACAACAGAGGTGTCTCATCAAACTCAAGGTATGAGCAAGCTTTTTAAAATTAGTATAGTAAACAGCAAAATTGGACTAAAAAAATCTGTTTCTGTGAAGATTTTACCTAACATTGTTATTGAATTCTGATGTAGCCTCAGATACTCATTTAGCAAACTGTTGTTGCATTTTAACCATTGCCAATTGTTGTTACTCATTACCTTGTATCCCTCACTATTCTCTATGCATCAATGGTTACATACAGAACCCTATTTGCAAAGCATTCCACTAGGATGTGAATGCACACAACACTGTCATCGCGCTTCTTTAGCCAGAGGGCTGATGAGCTAATGAATTGCTTTTGAAAACAAGCACATTCGCTGAAAGGCAAGAAGGGTGATTTGGACTTCTGTAATAGTTTCTGAAATAGAATTGGTATTATTGCAAATAAAACTGACATTGAATAAGCTGTTACTGGAGGGGTCAACAATTTGAGAGAAACAATTATGTTGTCATAGTAAAAGACATAATCTAGCAATCTGGAAAACACGATGACCAATGGCACATTTACTGAACAGATTATGTTCCTCATTTAAATAATGTATCCAAAATGATGCATTTATGGAGCCAGTATTCTAGAGTTCAGATTGATTTGTCACATTATAAGGACAGATTTCAGAGCTGGCATTTTATAGTGTTTAAGGTCTAAGAAATGCTTATTTTATATGGTCTTTTAACTGCCTATGCTTAGAACAACAGACAGATGTAATCTCATAAGCAAGTTTGATAGAACAAAGTAGAATAATCCCCTTCATCATGGAAGAAATCCTTCATAAACCAAATCTGGCAGAAGTATAAAGCAGTTTTATAACTGATTGGGATAAGGGAATAACACTACGTAACACTGCTATATCTCTGCAGTTTTCAGAGACATAGTTCTCACTGTAATGATAATATATCTTTTTCATTTTTGTACTTTACAATGAGATCAGCTTGTAAAAGCTACAAAGCTCTCTAAGGACCTAACTTAGAAGAGCATTTGATCTTAAGATCGCCCTGGATTGGATTGTTTCTTCCATCTGTTATTAAATTCCTCAAATTATGCCATAAGAAGTAAAATATAGGTTGGAAGGCATATTATCAATATTGCTATAGAAAAATTCTAATCTTCAGAATATGAATACATCCAAAATGCATTGTATTTCATAAGAATATTTAGACTTCAGACAAGCATCTACCCTTTTCTGTTTGTTTTGTCTCCAGGGAACTTTAGCCTCCTCTAGGCATGTAGCAAAAGAATGTCTCATGACAAAAACCTGTACTGTTGTTTATGCTTCTAACATAGATGTAAAATCCCAAGGGAGTCCTTTGCATAGTACAATTACTTGGCCTAATTTCTAACTCAACAGTAGTACCAGACATATGATAATTTACAAATTCACTTGCTACTTGACTTTACCAGATGTTGCTTAATTGGATTTATTACCAAAATGTATTATTTAAGTGTAATTTGAATGTGGGAAATCATCTATTTGTGACAAGTTATTCAATCAGATTTGGTAAATTTATTAGAGCACAAGTACATTTGCTGAAAGGCAAATGTGCCATTCAGCAGGGATGAACACAGGGTGGTATCACCGTGAGATTATGAGATAATCAATTACTAAAGGTTTTGTGTATACATTGGATATCAAAGTTGTGAACATGAAAGCATGAAGTACTTAACATTTAATAGAAACACAAATAAGGTCACCCCTTTTATAATACACAACATCCGGTCCATTTTCTCTTCAGTTGAAGCGTTTCTACTTTGAAGCCCTACTTCCCTGTCCACATGTCAAAATGTCCTCAAGCTAAATCCTGAACCCTGCACTGCCCTCTAGTGTCCCTTACTACTAAAATACTGCAAGAGCATCTGACAGATGCTTTTTTTTTTTTACTTTTACTTGAGTCATTTTTTTAATTCTTACTTTTCACTTTTATGTGAGTAAAAATATCTGGAAGTAGTGCAACTTTTTACTTGAGTGCAACTTTTGGTTACACCTCTGATAAATAGTAATGGCCATATTACCAGTCCAGGAAAAGACTGCTGGCTTTATAGATGTCCAAAAGACAACACGGATAATCAAAGTTACATAGAGTGAAAAAGTGTACCCAATACCAACCATGCATTCGTTATGATTACCCGTTTGGCCGCAGGGTTGCGCGGTGGAGATGCTGTCTAGCGGTCATTGGGAGAGAGACGCACACTCTGAGTAGGTCGTTAATGTGTTAATTTTATTACTTGCTAAAAATTACTTTGTTTATTTCTAAATGAATCTAAAATTCCAGAGTTGAATAATAAATTTTAATATGGCTTACTAGGTGCTAAATAGGTAAATAATGTCATTGAAAAATTATTTATTTCCAGTAGTTCGATTCAACAAATTAAATTAAATTTGTTAGCACTAACAGAATACTTGTCTGTTAGTGCTAATTATTGTCACTTCCAGGACGGCTTATTTCCTGAAAAACCGAATTTTGGGTTTATAATCAAAATTAACAATTGTAAACACTTGATTTTGATTGTATCCTCACCGTTACGTATACACCCAATTTTGTAATTTCAACTTTAATTTTTTAGCGCAGTGGGGAAATCATCTTTAGGATCTAATTGTAATCCTTCATAAATTTCCCCCACTGTTAGCTCCCGCTAGCTTCTACTCAGTGGTTTCTGCCTGCGCGCTCCCGATGACTTCTTCCTGTTGCGAGGCGCGCTCCCGCCTCCCTGACATTCCGAATAGCTCTCACGTGCTTTCTGTATATAAAAGGGGTCCCAGTCTGCGCTCATCATGTCTAGCGGTTCACCAGACAAACGCAGAAAGATGGAGTCGGCCCTCAACCAGCTGAAGAAACTCACCGTGGTGGTGGCGGACACGGGAGACTTTAACGGTAAACATTTTAATCCACTGCGAGTTCCTGTTAGCTCATTAGCATGCTAACTGGGTTAGCAGGAAGAATCCAGGTTTTAATGTAACTGACCGCCAGGTCGATATCAGAAGTGGGTGTGTTTCTAATATATCTGGCTTCATCTGTGCTTAATCGTATATAGTAATGTTAGTCTAAAGCTAACAATTAAATACTTTTATGAGTCTTTCTACTCATTTTAAGCACTTTCTAACTAAACACTGACAGCCTCATAATCCCATTATTTCTTATTAACGTTATCCCACCATCTCAGTTAGCACTAGCCGCTAACTATGTTAGCTGTTGCGTATTTGCAATGTGCATTAAAAAGTAATGCTTTTCAACGTTAAAACTGAGTCTTTTATGTTGCTTTTAGACACTAACACAAACTATATGACATTAAAATTGACCTCAAACATTTAGCTTTACGATGATAGAAATATGCTAACAACGCCAAACTTCTCTGTACTTGCCGACATGCAACAGGATGTTGTATATATTCCTTCTTTTTCATCCTTTGTGCCGGTTATCTCTCATACTACAACAGGCAAGGTTGTTTTACTCAATAGGTCAGAATGAGGAACGGTTTGCTGTAATACTGTGTTGCAAACCACTCAAGTTCCTTTTGCACAGCCTGCAGACTCAGGATGACATGACAAAACTGGTTTGTGGAGTCTAGAAAGCAGATTGCTACTGAAATCACAGAGTAGTAGTAGACTTCATACTTAAACTCTTTTGCTGCTCACAATTTTTTAAATTCAGCTTTTGACTAACTTTAGTTGATTTCAATTTTAATAATAATATGAAACATTAATTAGAAATTGTGTGTGTGTGAGAGATGGCAACATTTTCAGTTAAGTTGTATGGCAATCGAAATTATCTGTAGGAGGTATTAATGAGTTTCTATATGGTAGCAAGATACTTTATCGCTTAGAAAGTTAAAATAGCACAATATAAAGTTGGCCTGTCACAATAACTAATTTGGTCGGACAATAAACAGTCCAAGAAGTTATTCTGGTAAATGTTGTTGTTTTTAGACCATTTTCAAGTAATATAATGATAATGCAAGAACAAAGTCTCTGAGATCAATACACTTTAAATTCTAATGAACATTTAACACTGCGACTGGAAGGCAGTTCCAAAATATCCAACATAGAATGAACATGGAAACATAGAATTAATTTTATTTGTCTCTGTAAACAAAATTGTCCTTCAAAAAAACTAATTGCAACTGAAGAATGTTTTTTTTTATCCAGTTTTTGGTAGAAAGTGAGAGGAAAAAAGAGGAGAGCTTTAAATCATGCAAGTAGAAAATTATTGAGCTTGTTTTAATTTATCATGCCGCTTATTGTGACTGGTCTAAAAGTGATCAATTTCAGTCAACCGGTTTACAGTTAAAACTTGTGGCAAAAATCATAAGATTGATTATTCTCAGCAACTTTTACATATTAAGATAAAGGAGTCAACAAAAGATCTTCAAATGATTGTCTGCCTTTTTAGAAGTTAGAATTACTGTAAATTAATCACCTGTTAGTTCAGTCTAACATTAAAATTGTTTCTAATTTCCGATGGAAATATGAAATTGATTGGGCTAATTGGGCTATCTCAATTCAGTTGATTTGTGGTACTTAAAAATAATAATCAACAGAATAAAAGGTTATTACTGTTATTGGGTAAATTAAACAGTTTTCACATTACGCATGACATTAACAGAAATCTAAATGGACATATGGACAGTCATGTTCTTGGTGGGTTTACTTTATCAACATCTCCAAACTGTAAACCACAATGGAAAATTGAAAAAAAAATGTTAAGGGGTTGCCATAGATATTAGTGTATCACTAAATGGAGTAAAATCAGGCGCTACATATTTGGTGATTGTAACATGATGAAGATAAAGCTACACACACCCTTTTAATAGAAATTCCTAAATGTGTTGACTTTAATTTATAAAATATAACTTGAAGCAATTGCTTTTTTTGCACAAAGTTTTTAATTTCTAGAAAAGTTTAACAATAGGCAATTAAAAATGTTGATGCATTTATAATTGACCTTCTGAATACAAATCAATGTTTCATTGCTGTTGGACTACAAATATCAAAGTTTGAGAAATTTCCACATTATGGTATTTGACCATTTGCTTTCCTGTGATCAAACACTGCTTCATTGCAGTTTAAAGTCCTTATACACATCAGTGATGTCTTATGATGCAGTTTTGTCTGAATTGCATTGGCTACTGCTGGCAGGAGTGTCACTGATAAAACAGTGGCCAGAAGCAGTTTTTCAGGATTTCCAGTGGCTGTTTGGTTTGTGTAATCTAGGTTTTGTGAAGATGTTGTAAGAGGCCTGTATTTGGCTGTTGCAAGCTCAGACATGTTTACATTAACGACATGTCTGTTCAATATAGAGACCCACTAAACACTTATCAACGTGTGTGGGGGGGGGGGAACGACGACTCTTGTGCGAAGTCTGGAAGTAAACCAAAGGGGTTGAGAAACCAGTTACTCGATGTAAGAACAACTATTCTATAGATTTTTTTTTTTTTTCTTTCCCTCAGATGAAATTTGACATTTGCTGCATAATTTGAGCCAAAAGACTTTTTTCTGAATAATAACTAGTGGATGGATTTGCTACTATGTTGACACTAACATGTTGAAAGATTCCCACTGTCCCCCCACACCCCCTGTGTTGAAAGAGGTAGCAACATACCAACTACTGAACAGAGGCTGGCTTTGTTCTGAAGCTAACGAGCTTGAAACATAATTTGGACTTCAGTGGAAAACCTAGTTTCCTGCACATTTTAGGATAAACTATACTATTTTCTAGTGGTGCTGACATGTAAATGTTGCATTATCTCATTAAAGGTTTTTTTATTGGATAAGTCATTTGTTTTTGCTTTTTTGCTCCTTTTTTTCTGTTTTTTGTAAACAAACTAAACACAGAACTCCTGAGAATAGAGCGGGGAGAAACGCATACGCTAGATGGCAGCACGTCTTACTGACTTCAGCTTTTATGTTTCAGTTGCCAGGCTTGACCGTTCTCTCATCTTGCATGCATTTTAAATTTTTAATAAAGCAGAAGTTTATTCTGTGGTGTTTTGAAACAAACAATTTTAAAGATACAAAAAATATTTAACAGTTCCTCTCCCTCCTATGTTTTCTTCTGTTTGCCTCCGTTAAAATCTAATTCAGGTTTCATGAGACTGATCTGTGTTTTCTGTCTTTGCAGCCATCGATGAGTATAAACCTCAGGATGCAACCACTAACCCATCTCTGATCCTGGCTGCTGCTAAGATGCCAGCCTACCAGCACCTTGTGGATCAGGCCATTAAATATGGTGTTGCCAATGGAGGGTAAGAATTTGTTCTCTGACGCAAGAAAAGCCAAATGTAATGATTAAGTGTCTCTTTAGTCTTTCATATAGAGTTGTCTAAGCGTTAACTAATTGTTCCATCCACTGTAACTCTGGCGTAAATTAAAGTTCCTCTGTTTTGCAGAACTGAAGAGGAGCAGGTAGCCAACACCATGGACAAGCTGTTTGTGAGTTTCGGGCTGGAGATCCTGAAAAAGGTTCCAGGCAGAGTCTCTACGGAGGTGGATGCCAGGTGGGTGCAGACACCAACCTTTACAGTGTAGAGTGGGAGAAACGGGGCTGCTCGATTAAAGGAAAATAAGGATTACTTTGTTGTGCATGAAGACACAGATATGTCTGCTCATTAAAGCTCTTTTTTATGTCATATCTTTGCAGTTTTAGTCTTTTCATGTTTGACATTTTTCTGGTCTGAAGTTTCATACAATGTATGTCAGTTCACAACACTTCTTTACAAGAGCTGACTTTTCAAAAAAGGACTGCATAACACATTTGGGTTCAGGCATCAAAATGGACAAAAGCTTGCATCAGTCTGGAAACAATGCAAAATAAAAACATGAAATTTACGAAAATCATCATTTGTGTAAATTGTTAACTCCAGTTTACAATTTATTTTACAGTTTTTTTTCAAGATTGTAAAATAAATTGAACAGCACCACAAAGTAGATGAAATATTGGCACCAGAACCATTAAATATGTCAAGTCTTTTTATTGAACAAATTTTGTTTTTTATTCTTCTATTTTTAAATTGACACGTTAGGATTTTTTATTTTAGTCTTTAATCATATATATTTGGAACAAATTGTTTCATGCAGTGAAATCGAAGATGCTCAACAGTCATGCAAGCTAATATGACAAAATGTGGTTTGATAAACAAGAAAGTCAAACTTGTGACACAAGGCGTAGGATGAAACATGCGTATTACATGTTTGTAAAACATCTAATATACATACAAATCATCGTTTTTGGCCGTTTTCTGCCTTTGTACAGATTGTCTTTTGATAAAGAAGAGATGGTGACAAAAGCCTTGAAACTCATTGCTCTTTATGAAGAGGCAGGCATCGGCAAGGAGCGCGTTCTCATCAAGCTGTCCTCCACATGGGAGGGAATCCAGGCTGGGAAGTGAGTATGCAGGATTTTAAGTATGTCCATCTGCTCTTGATTATGCTTTAATTTACAGTAAGTCTGATTCTTTTTTTTTTTCATACATATAACTAATACAAATACAATCTATATCTAATTTTTAAATCAGACTTAAAATTAGATTTATGCCAATCAGTCATTTTTTTTGAAGGGTAATTGCATTCAAACAGGGAACCCAGCTCCTTGATTAAAGCCTACAGTCTAAAATCTGGTTTTCACTTTAAGTCAGTTCTTTCTGTTGCTTGAGGATTATGGACTTTGATGCACCTTATTTAATCAGTGTGCAAGATTCATTTGAGCTGGGCAGTCCAGCAAACCCTTCCCACATAATTATTAGTCCCCGTTCCTTAATCAGCGATTGTGATGATTAAAGGGTTGCTTGTAAAATTCACTTGACCACAGCAATCTTTGCCTCCCTGAAACATACTAATTACTCTAACAGTAAAATTATTGCCTCTTAAACTGTCACAATGAAGACCCAAGATTAACTGTGCAAGAAGATTCGTAGTTTGAAAAAAATGTTGACCTGCAGATTTTGGAGGGAGGCATTTTTGTTTAATGCCTTTATTTTGCTTAACTACAAATGTTGAAATTATTTCCATTAATTATTTGGTAATTTAACAATTGACATGAAAAGTTGTGGGTTTAATCTAGTCCAAATTATTGATTACTGAAGTGAATTTGTAAATAATAAACTATTATAATTGACCTTGCTGCCCTGATTTAGTGAGGTCAGGCATAAAGATGTTTTTATTTTAAATCTTTACTCTACACTACTCCCAGGGTGTAAAAACTAAAACATTGAGGCTGCTGTGCAAAAATATTTACCTTTTCTCACTTTTTGTCCAGTTACAGACACAAACTTAAACACACTTGAAGTTTTAAAGTGTGAATAAATACATGGTCTTTGATAATTGGCAATTAGCAATAACATTTCACTGCTTTACCTAGAGGGTAAAATCTTTCCCCAAAGCTCAAACTGTTGGCTTTGACAGAGAGTATCTGAGAACTGCAGTTTCAAATATTTCCAGTTTCCTAATGACATAAAGACTGGACTTTGACAGGGCCATTCTAACATGCATAATTGAACCATCGGCTGTATGTTGCTCTGTATTTAGACAGCTTCCATATCTACGCTAAAGAATATGATCCCCACAGCATGTTGCTGCCTCTCAGCGTATCATAGAGCCGATGCCGTGTTCATAGTGAGTCAAGATTAGTTTTCTCCACACTCAGTGTTCAGAATTTAAATTTTTCTGCCACATTTTCTGTTTTTTTTTTTTCTCCATATCCTTTGGTAATCTTCAAATGGACTTCTCATGGCTTCTTTTCTGCACATCCACTCTTTCATAAGGTCAAGAGTTCATAAGATTTGTAGAGTGAATGACTAACCGTTGTCATAGTGACAGATTTTCCCACCTGCTTTGTGGATTTTTGCCATGGGGCTTTTGACTGCTTCTCTTATTGCTTTTCTTGACTAGCCTGTAAGTTTAGGTGGACCACATTATTATGGAATAGATAAGTAGGTTTGTAGTTGTGCGGTTTCAGATGTCTGACTGAATCATATGCAGATGTCAAAAACATCAGATAATGTTTTATAACCTATTTGTAGTTTCCCACAACTACATCCAGAATCTGTCTGTTGTATCTCTTCACCAACTTATGCTGTTTGTTCACGAATGTTTTAACAAATCTATGAAACTTACACTGAATAATAATCTAGTTTGCTTTACCTAACTGGCAAATAGACATTTACCAATTAGGTTGCTTCTGAAGGCAAATGGAAAATTTTAAAAAATTCTCACTTTATCACATTACAACAACAAACTTCTACAATTTTGTGCATATACACAAAATTGTAGAATGCCATAAAGTGAGATTTTGTATGGCACTGTATATAATTTTTGTTTTGATGTAATGAAACTAGCGGACTCTAGAAAGAGACTCATTATTCAACATTTTCATGCAAATTTGTGGCTGACAAATGCGACATGTCTTTGCTTCAGAAAGGGGAAAAGTGCATCACTTCTGTCCTGTTGGATGTTGAGAAAAATGCAGAGAATTCTAGTTTTTATTCCTATAAATTATTCCCTCTTTGTTTCTGGTGTCAAAGATGGACACAGGTTCTTTAACTTTAGGACCTAGACTAAAGAAGGAAAATTCCTTCCTAATTTACTTTCTTTAGATGGAGGTTGTTCTCACGACACATTCACAAACCACTGCAAACAACCTTAAAATTTATGGCACCAGCTTGCGTGCAGGTAAACCTGCGTAATGTCTGGGAAACAGTGCCTCAGTGCTGTGACATTAATGTACTGTTGGAATATTTACAGATAAAACTGTGATTTTTACTGGTTGCATATCAGCGAATCTGCAATGGGCAAAGAATGCACAACCGCTGTTTGATTCCAGAAACTCAGTCAGTCATAGTCAGAACTCTCTTGATTGCCCATACTCATCAAGTTCTTGTCTCTTAATAAGTGTTGTGAAGAAAACTCTTGAAATATTCTTGATGTTTTTGTTTTATTTGTTGTTGTTTATTTATTTTTTAGGGAGCTTGAGGAGAAGCATGGCGTCCACTGCAACATGACGCTGCTGTTCTCCTTTGCTCAGGCAGTTGCCTGTGCGGAGGCAAAGGTGACTCTCATTTCACCCTTCGTTGGACGCATTCTCGACTGGCATAAGGAGAACACAGACCGCAAAAGCTTTGAGCCACATGAAGACCCAGGTAATGATAGTTGTTCTAAATCATATTTACACTTATAGTTTCAGCCTTAAGCACTGTAGGTAAAATCGGTAGATAACTCATTAAACTGACAGAAGGTGCACTATTTTTATGGCAGTTTTATGCTAACTATAAATGTCAATAACAAAGTAGCTCTTGATTAGTTGCCAGTGCTCTTTGTAATGGCATCCATTTAACCTTAAGCATGTGGGTTTTTTTTTTCTTTTCTGTCTTGTTCATTTTAGGTGTGGTCAGTGTGACCAAGATTTACAATTACTACAAGAAGTTTGGCTACAGCACTGTGGTGATGGGGGCCTCGTTCAGAAACACGGGGGAAGTGAAGGCGCTGGCTGGTTGTGACCTGCTTACCATCTCCCCTGGACTGCTGGCAGAACTCAGCCAGGATCACAGTGCTGTCACTGCAATGCTCACTGTGGAGAAATGTAAGACTTTTCTAAAGAATTTTGGTTAATGTCGCAATCTAATTTTGTTCAGTATATATTCAAATTAAAATCAATTTTTTGTTTGTTTTTTTTTTTTATTCAAAGATGAACAAAGTTAATCCTGACCTAAGGCATGTGTAGATGTTAAGACTGTAAAATCCTGAAATACATTAATTGTCTGTACTGTATAGAAAGTGTTTATACTCCATTCAACAAACAGCTTGAAAATTGATAAATTGAAGAAAACCTGTTGTCAAATAAATTAAGTTATCTTCAAGTATTGGACACAGATACAGTTTTGACTAAAATGGGTCCCCATACATAATTTGAGCTTTAGGACGAATGGGGCTTTATTTAAATCAACTAGAGAATATCTATCTACAAGGTGCTAGCTTGTGAACCTGTCAGTCTTTGGTGTTTCTGCATTGAAATTATTGATCTGTATGTTTTTGTTTGTTGTTTTTTTTTTGCAGCTAAGGCATGTGATCTGGAAAAGATCCACCTAGATGAGAAAGCTTTCCGCTGGCAGCACAATGAGGACCGCATGGCTGTGGAGAAACTGTCTGACGGCATCCGCAAGTTTGCTGCTGATGCCATCAAGCTGGAAGCTATGATCAAAGTAAGAATAACGTTTTTTTTGTTTGTTTGTTTGTTTTTTTTTTTTAAATGTAAGGTCATGGTTATAATGAAACTGTTATTACAGGAGAAAATGCTCAGTGTGAAAAACGGCCAGTAATGGAAGTATCTGGAGTGTGCAGCTGCAGTCGATGAGGTACAGGGTCCAGAGAGGATTCCCTATCTGTCCAGATGCCCAGGAGAAGTTCCAGGTGCCGGAGGAGCCTCCTCTACCCTCTGCTCAAACTCCAGGGACCAATCTCCTTAAACGCCTCTCCTCTCTGAGGGTGGGACTGCTTTCTGACCAAATATAAATAATTACTTCAATGGGCGTTGGATGTAATAAAATGGCTTAATATTCATCTGAAATTTGCCCTGAAAGGTGATTTTTAATTTAAGAAACAAATGTCTTAGACTTGGATTATTTCATTACTTGAAGGGACAGTAGAAACTTTTCAACAGTGTAAGAACAAAATGTTTTTTATCAACTCGGATATTTGCTCTAAACAATGTATGAAAGATAATTGTATCGCCATTTCTGAAAATAATAATAATAAAGTTCACTCTTGATGAAAATAATTTTCGTTTCGGTCTTGATCTTGTTTTTGTTGTGACACTGTGCGTTCAGCACCACTGGGTTGAAGTATCTTAATGCAGACTGACAATAAAAATATGCAAAGCATTTTGAACAGAGTACAGGATCCAGCTTTTGTTCGCTAAGCCCTCCTCTTGATATGCAGCTATTGTACAGCCTCGTCACCAAGCCCTGGTCCAGCCTGTTTAACTCCATTCTCTGCCCAAATTTTAGCTAAGCAACACCTTTCTTTTCAAGACATCACGGAAAAGCTCCTTCATTAAACACAAGCTGGACTTGGAGAAAACAGAGGCCTGTAGCTGAAGGTAAATGGATCAGTTTAATGTTTTTAAGTTTATTGTAATTTGAAAATTCAAGATTATCTTGATATTTGATTGTAATGAAACTGGCTGCGTTGTATTGATAAGACTTGGTGGTATCTGTACAATAAAATGTTAATGACCTTAAGACTTGGGTAGCTATTAATTAAAGTGGGGGAAATGTTCCTTTGTCAAACATCTTAAGATAGTTTTCATACTGGAACAATGGAGTAATGCAAATAGAAAGTAAAGCTACTCAGTGAAGGGTGACAGGTTAGCAATAAAAGAAGTGAAGGTGTCAAGTTCTAAAGAGTAAAGTTATTCAAGCTGGTTTGTCCAAAAATTCTCCTGTTTAAAAACAAAATTTTAAGACTCATAAGAATTTACTGATTGTTGATGAGCAGCTGGCTAAAATAAACTTGTCACCTGAACCATCTAAAACCCTATTTATAAGAAAAATTATATGAAAAAAATTTGGGACTATACCACCAAATCCATCCAATACCATCCATTTGGGGGTAAGGATCTTTATAAGAAGCTTAAGATGTGATTATCTTCCTTATATAAAACAGAAAAATTTGTGATATATTCTTACCTACAATAATTAAGACAATGATAAAATGGACTTAATACCCCCCAAAATCTATGTGGGGTACTAAAGTACAGAGATAACAGCTGTATATTTACCCAGAAACTGAACAAATGTTTATGAAGCTAAACCAATAGGATTTGGAAAAGTTTTCACTACAAATTATCAGCATTTAAATTAGGCATTTGATGTATTTGAATTTTTAAATACTATCTTAAAGTGTTTATGATCTGCCTCAAACAATTAAAACTGTCCACACTGAGTATTGTAACAAATGATTTATGGCTGGGGACTTTGCGTATTTTTTATGAAATTGCAAAACCTCTGCTTTATATTTTCAGGTTTATTTTAGTGGTGAGGGGTGGAGAATGTAATTATTGAAATAATTATGAAACAGTAACAAAAATATAAAGAACACTTTTAATGTGGTTGATTTGAGCTTTCAGAAAAATGCCAAATTTCCAACCTTTCTCTTCTTTAGAATCAAGAACCACAATTACAGAGGTCGACTCTTGAACTGGTCAAGTCTGACACCACAGCAGTGTGAATTAAATTCTGTTTTATATTGTCCCAATTCACAACAAATATCTCAAGAAAAATTTTGAGTTTATACAGACAGATTCAAATCCCAAACAATGCAGTCACATTCAGCTTTTTGTTTAATTTTTTTGCATGTGTTTGTACTTTCATCTAGGCTCTACTTCTAGAAACAGTCCAAGTTCTCAAGAAAAAAAACAAACAAAAAAACATCCCGGAGTAATGGGGAGCTTTTAAAATCTCCCCATCATGATGCCACAACTGGCATCACTGCATTTCACCTAGCAACCCAGTAGGTATCCAGCATGTTTGGTCTGCTGGTTTTACCACTCCATATAATAACTGTACAATGGCTGCTGGAAAAGACAAGTGTTTTTTTTTGTTTGTTTTTTTTGTTAACTTATGCAGCTGCATCCCTTGATGGTTGTGCAGGAGGCTCCACTTCTTATGATTCTGAGTCTGACTCAGGATCAAAGATGTATGATTGTAGAACAGCGCATCTGTTTGCAACCATTTTCACGTGTATGAGTGAATGCTTTAAAAATAATAATCATGTTTTGTTTATTACATTCACTACAGTTAGACCTACAAGTTGTTTAAAATAAATCATTACATGTCCCTTTTAACATTTTTTTTTCTAAAAAAGAATTTTAGATAATGTCTCACATTATTCATAAATACCATGTAAGCTTTGATGTGGCACACATCAAACACTCTGGATTGCACATCATAGTCATCTTAGTGAGAGCAGTGGAGATCATTCTTTCCTTATCATTGATCTCAGCCTAATCAGAATAGCTCCCATTATCTCTTTCATTTTCTTGAAGATCCATCATCAGCCTTTTTCACTCCGTCTTCTCACAGACATCAAACAGCAGTTTGTTTTAGATGGACTCCTTATCCTGGGTAGGCTTACACTGCCTTCATGTTTTTGTAATACCCAAGTTGGAAGACTATTATCCATCGTTTATTGTTGAAAAGTAAACTGTTTGTTGCCGTCAATCAGACTCCATGTCTTACTGAGGAGCTGAGATGCTGCACAGACTCAAACTGGGTGTCCTGCTGCAGTGGCTGATTCTCTTCCTGTTGAGCCCAGCCTACGAAGCCTCATCCCTGGGTCTCACAGTGCATGTTGTGCCTCTGGAGGAAAATGGAGGGAAAACGGTGGGAAAAATATTCCTTTCCTCTAAAAGGCACTGTCTTTCAGCAGGACCTACTACTAAAACTGAGCACTGATATTAAGATTTATGTCCATGTGCTAAAATTGTATTTTCAAGTTTTATGCCAAAACATGTCATTTATGCTGTACTTTTGTTTTTATATAAACTGTATTTTAATTTGCTCTCCAGAAAGGAAAGCATTCCTGTAAAAATAATGCATTTCTCAATTTAAGCCTATTAAGAAAGTTAATCTGAAAGAATTATGCACTATAATTTATAATTTTGTCCTTTTTCCACTTGCAGGTTCGGGCTCATTTTAGCGTCATTACTCCCTCTCCTTGTCCTGATTTGTTAGCAGTCTGTGCAGCAGGAGAGGACTGCCAGGCCCACCGCGCTGCCCTACCTTTCAGCTACACAAAACCCAGCCCCGCGTGGTGTGTCCGCCAGTGGCAGAAAACCTTACCTAGCAATTACAATACCTTTCTCAAATTAGGGTATGAAATCTAATTTTTTCACTCCCAATTTGTGAATATGCATAAACTAGGGCTGTTGTAAATGAATATTTTAGTAATCGAGTAATCTATCAATTATTCTTACGATTAATCGGATAATCGGATAAAAAAAGATAAAATAAAACATTGGTAAATCTAACATAACAGCAGTGTTACTATCACATATCAACATCAGTCCAATTTTTCACATTTGAGCTTCTCTAACAGTTACTTTTCTGTAGTTTAGAAAATTAACCTG
>CAEGAE010029284.1:0-35074 GCA_903067095.1 Girardinus metallicus | reverse complement strand
TCGTTGTAGTTTAGTTGTAGTTTTATTGGAGCTTCGTTGTAGTTTAGTTGTAGTTTTATTGGAGCTTCGTTGTAGTTCAGTGGTAGTTTTGTTGTAGCTTCGTTGTAGTTTAGTTGGAGCTTCGTTGTAGTTTAGTTGTAGTTTTATTGGAGCTTCGTTGTAGTTTAGTTGTAGTTTAGTTGGAGCTTCGTTGTAGTTTAGTTGTAGTTTTATTGGAGCTTCGTTGTAGTTTAGTTGTAGTTTTATTGGAGCTTCGTTGTAGTTTAGTTGTAGTTTTGTTGGAACTTCGTTGTAGTTTTATTGGAGCTTCGTTGTAGTTAAGTTGTAGTTTGCAGTTTTGCAGGGCTGCTTTTTGATGGTTGAAAGTTAAAAATGAAGACTCTATCTCCCTGGAGACAGGCGTCCATCACGCTGAGCTCATGATGTGTCTCCAGAAGCAGCAGCGGTGGGGCGGGTCGCAGTCGCTGCCCCTCCCCGGGCCGCCCCCCGCTCCCAGCCCCCCTGCCAGCAGAGCGCTGCGGCTCTCTGATGCAGACAGCTGCTGCTTCATTTCCTCCTCTCTCTGTCTGGACTTTCCCCGTCTCTGTCTCCGCGTCCCGCTCTGTGATTCGTCTCTCTGTCTGTCTGTCTCCGCTCTGCGGTTCGTTGCTGCATTCAGGACCGGCTGCAGGGAGCGAAGCCGGGATCCGGCGCTTCGGCTGGAAAGTTTGGGACGAGGAGGAAGAGGAGATAAATGCGTGAAGAGGAAGAGGAGGAGGACGGTCTGAAGAGCGAGCATGCCGGGCGCGTTGGAGCTGCTGCTGCTGTCCCTGCTGGTCCTGTCCACAGGAAGTGATGTCAGGAGGAAGAGAGGACTCTCCCAGAAGGTAGGACAGTAACGTCTCGTTGAGGGTCACATGATCAGCAGGTGAAAGGTCACCGCACCTCCGGACACTGCTGCCTCTGTTCGCTTCACACTTCACCGTTTCTCTGCAAAGGTGAAAGGTCAGGCTGACCAAAAAAACAACAGAAAGGGTTTTGAGTTGCAGAGTGAAGACAGGAAATCAGAATCAGGATGAAAAATTCAGTTTTTACATCATAAATTCATGAAAGAATTATGTTTATTTCTTTTTTTATTGGAAATATTGCTATTTGCTTCTTACAAACCTTAGAAACCTGTTCAATACCTTTGCCACATATTTTGAGTTGTTTGAACTTTGACTAGGCCGTTGTATCACAGTAATAGAGTTTGATTGTGTCAGCTCTTCTGCAGGTTCAGCTACCTTCCCTGTGCCGCAGCGCCGCGCTGCCCGCAGAGCGATGCCACCATGTTTCACCATGGGAATGATCCTGTTAGTTTTCTGACACAAATAGACATTTAGATGCACAAAAAAAAAAAATTACCTAATTTCTAGTGCAAATATTTTATTTGAAATAAAATAAACTGACTTAAAGGTAACTTTTCATCAACATATAGGAGGTTGATTTGACTAAATAATGCCTTAAAATTGATTAAAAAGTGCTAGTTAGATTATTAACTCCTAACATTGGAGTTAATAATCAGATTACTTTTATGAGTGTAAAAGAAATCTGATAGTTTTTTGTTATCAATATTAAAGAATTATTTACTTAAGTCAAGCTGCTATATCTTGATGAAAAGTTATTTTTACTGAGTTTTCTTTTATTTCAATATATCTGCACTAGAAACTAAAGAAAAAAACCCGGTAAGATTTTGTGTTTTTGCAGTGTTCTGTCTCATCTTGATAAAAATAATATGTTTTATTTCTAATGGCCTTTTTATCTGGAGATTTCAAAAGTTACAAAGGGATAAAAACAAAACATTAAAATTAACAAAGTGACCCATAAATGTAGTTAAACAAAAATGCCTGAAGACTCTTCAAAGTCAGCGGTCTTAGCAGAGAATCTTTTTCCACGTTTTCTGTTTTTCCTCCTGCAGCTTTTTGATCAACAGTTTCCCTCTTTAAACTGCATTTCTAATCAGATCTATATTTGAGTAATTAGGTGACTTCTGAGTTATTTTATTTCTGTTATTCTAATAATACTTTACTAAAAATAAGAACAATGCGAGTTTCTATTTGAGTTTTGATGAGTTCAGTGTGTCAGGCTGGAAAAAGCTGCAAGTTTCCGTGTGAATAGATGAAGAGCTGCGTGTGCGTGTGTGTGTGTGTGTGTGGGGGTGTGTGTGTGTGCGTGTGTGTGTGTGTGTGTGTGTGCGCCCTGCTTGTTAGCTCGGCTCAGTGTGACTAATTGATCATCTCTAATAAGCGCTCACTGTTGCGTGCCGCCTTCTCTCTCCGTCTTTCTTCTCCTCTTTTCAACCTTTTATTCCTCAATGTTCTCACTTTCTGACTGGTTTCTGCCCTCGCTGGCCTAGAAAACTGAAAATTTTCCCCTTTGCTCTCCTTTCTGCCCCCACCCTCGGTTGTCTGCTCTCAGATCTCCGTCTGTCCTGCTGCTTTCAGGACGGACCGGCCGTCCTGCTGGTCTCTAATTGGACCACACTGAGACGGAGTCGGCCTTCGTTCTTTAAATGTTTCAGTTTCTTCCACCTAAACCCTCGAGCTCATCCAGGAAAACCAGAGACGTGCAGAAAGATAAATAAATGTGAGCTTTAAAAAAAACAAAACACCTTTTTGTAGCTAAAAATAAGCTAAACTGAACTTTAACCCCACCTGATTTTTTTTGCAATTGCAGGAATTTCTGATAAAAACATGAAAAATATAAAGTTTCTGTTCAGATGTTACATTTTTTTGTTCTCATCTTAATATCAAGATGTTTTCACTTGTCCTTCCTGGGAACCATTAGTTGCTCTTTCAGAGGAAAAACTGAAAAGATCCTTTCTTGATGTTTTTGGTTATTAGTTAAACAGTTCAGCATGTCTTCAAAAGGTCAAACTGCTGTTTGAAAAACCCAGAAACAAGCAGCCAACTCAGATTATTCTGAGATAAATCAAACCTTTTCCACCATAAATGTTTATATTGAGTATGATTTAAATTCGCTCTTTTGTTAAAATACTCAGTTTAGTGCAGCTGGCGTTTTCTTTATGTAACTCATAAACTATAAATGTCAGTAACTCTAACACATTAAAAAAAGAGAAAGAAAAACTAGCAGAAAATGTATTAGGTGAGAAAATAAAAGCATTTGTTGCATTTATTTTATTGAGATTGTCAGGCTGCAAAAGCAGAAATGTGAGTTTCATGAATCAGTATTTCTGTTATGTTTTTGTCTCTAGTTTGACGCAGATGCAGACAGAAGCAGAACGGTGAAGTGAAGACGAGTAGCGTGAGAGTAGCAAACTAAAATCTGGAGCTCAGAGAATCCGGAGACTAAAAGTTGCTTGTCATTTCTGGAAAAATCTTAGATTTGTCTCCAAATGTTCAGGTTGTTCATAAAGCATCTCAGAGCTGCTAATGTGACAAAATGTTGAGCGGATGACCTTTAGTGACCCTCAGAGAGTCTGAAGCAGGAAGATGGCGGACATACTGACAGGAAGGAGAAACGTTCTCCATAAAATGAAGCCCTGCCAGCAGCAGGCTCTGCTCCGTCTGCCTGGTTTTCCTTTATTTTATGTTGGTTGTTTTTCCAGATAAAAGAAGTTTATGCAGGCAGCCAATCACAGCGGAGCGTCAGCGTTAATGTCAAACAGATAAAACGACCTGCAATCTGTCCTAGTTTTTTATAAAAAATTTGACCAAAGTGGAGATTTGAGAAAACTCTGCGTTTATGTTTGTGTGTATTTAACGGAAAACTGAGATTTATGGTCAAAGACAAATATTGGGCCATTAAATCCACCAACTTGCTTTGACTTGATTCTAATCAACATCGTCTCGTGTTTTATTAACTTTATTTTCTAATACAGTATGTAACTTAATTATCTCTCCCCACAAATGAACCTGTGGTGCCATGATTGGCAGACAGGTTTTAGCATTGTGCTACAACGCCCCCTATGGGCTTGGCATGATTAAAACAACCTGCAGGTTCATATGTCTGAAAGCTTTTCTGATACCTGGAGTGTGTGGCAGGTGAACTAATCAGAGGCAAAGATCACATAAAATCCTGCAGACCAAGGGAAAAGTCACCGATCCAAGAGAAATAAATCCAAAATAAGACACTAAACACAAAAGAATGAGCTAATAAAAAATAAAACCGTAATGGCTACAAATAACTGAATATGTTGAGGCTGTTTCTAACATTAATAAATGTAAAAATGCTTAAAAAGGAAGACAAAAGAAAAGCACCAACACGCATTTCAGGATTATTTAAAGACGCTACAGAGACATTAGTGTCAAGAACGCAGCGTGTGCAAATTAAAGCCCCGTCCAGAAAACTGAAGATAAAGTTTTTTTTTACTTTAACATCAGACCAAACTGCGGCCTGATGTTAAACCTCCTGCAGGCGTAGCGCCGCCATCTGGCTGAGGGGTCTGCCACGGCATGCCACTGCACTGACTGATGCGAGCGTCGTGGTTTATCCCTTCATGCGAAGTGAAGCCGAGCATTCTGACTCCACCTGGTAGGAAGACAGAGGGCCTGCAGACAGAAACAGAAACAGCTGTGTCTCCCTGTCTTTGTCTGACCAGCTGTGAATCTTTAGCCTTGGGCCAAAAACACGGAGCAGAGAGAACTGCTGGCACTCAACAAAGCATCCAGATTCTAATAAATAAATCTGAATGAGACCTTCCAGGAATCCAGCCTCACTCTGATCTGACTGATAAAACCTGCAGATGAATGGAAACAGACAGACGCTTCAAAGCATGTTTAAAAGCTCCTGATATTTCTAACCTTTTCCTCGATCTGGCTTCACAGATTTTTATATTGAAGGAAACCATCTGGCCTGCAGATTGACGGAGAACTGAGTTATGATGGATGCAGAAGTTGGAGACGTTCCACATGAACTCTCTAAACTTTCCAATTGTTGTCCATGAAATGATGCATGATTGGTTACAGTACAGTTATAAACTGGAAACATTTGAAAGACTGGAGTTTGTCTGTTTGGAAGTAAAAATGCACGAGAGATGAATGTAGACTGCTGAACTGTTCTCTGCTTTTAGCAAGTGAATCAGGCTGATAATCTGGATTTTCTTCTGCAAATTTGAAACAAAAGAAAACAGGATCCAGTTCTGTACTTCTGGTGGTGCCAGCGGTGGATAAAGCCAACTAAAACATTAACTGCACTAAACCGAAAGCACTAATCATAAATATTTGTTCTTCTAACGCTGAAGAAGAACCATGTCAGTCGAGTACTGACGTGGTATTTAGTGGAAGCTAATGCTAAAGCGCTATACCAACATGGTATTTAGCAGAAGCTAACGGTTCCGTGCCACAAAATTCGCTAAATTAATAAAATAACAAAAGCTAAATAATAAAAAAGTTCACAACATGTAAAAGTTCTGGATCACTAAGATCTTATTTGTTCGTTTTCAAACGTCTTTGATGAAAATTGTTTTCATTGTTTTTCATATCAGAATATTCTTGTACAACAACAAACCCTGCACTGTCTGCCTGTTCACGTTTTAACGACTGTTTAATTTAAACTCTGTGTTTTTCTATCTGTCAGTATTTTGGTCCGTTTCTGTTCGGTCTTACTGCTCACCGTTCGTCTCTGTCTGGAAATCTGTTTTTCTCCGTAACTGGATGCAAACGCAGGAGCAGGAATTTAAAGCTGCACGTTTCCTTCTTTAGTGCAGGAGCTAAATGGCTTCAAGTGGAACATCTTTTTCTTCTGGTTTGATTTGATTGACTCCATACTGAACCTTTTTGGTCTTGTTTTTATCCTTTGCTTTTTCAGTTTAGTTTATTGAAGGGTGTATTGTGAGAAGAATGAATGAATGAATGAATGAATGAATGAATGAATGAATGAATGAATGAATGAATGAATGAATGAATGAATGAACGACTGCCTACAGAAGGATTCCTGTTTCCTGCTCTTCCACAAAGGAAGCAGAGACTCTTATCTGTCTGAGATCTCGGGTTGGAATCACAAAAGACCTGGAGCCAGTCAGAGTCGGAGTGAAGAGAAAATGACCTGCGGAGATCAAATGTTACAGCAAACATCACGCTCCTGCTTTTCACAGAGGATAAAAGAAGCTGCAGACGATGAGGGACATGAAAACTGAACAGTCCTGCTGGCGGGGGATGATGAGAGGGCAAGCCGGCAGAACGGAGGGAAAGTAAACACTGAAACATCAGAGAGACGGGAGCCGGATTGTGTGATAAAGCTCCGGATTAAAGCATGGTGGCCCATCTGGCATCCGGCGGCAGGAAAGCACAGGAAGAGGTGGAACAGGAATCTTCACACAGACGTTTAGGCTGGAGGACGGATAGCAAACACGTTTAAAGAACTGGTAGTTGGATGATGATGATGTTTCCAGAAATCAGATGTTGGATGTGCTGCACGTTGGCAAATAAACACAAACTCCCATAAACAGGAAGGAAACACTTGAGCTTCAGGAAGAAACGGAGAACTGATCGGATGTGAGACAAGCAGAGAGGTCAGAGGTCGTTAAGTTATTAAGCAGTTAGAGCAGATTTTACAGAACTCACTCATTCATCAAACCGCGGCGGTTTCCCAGGGCTTGAAACTGTCAGTGGGAGGCTAATTACCAGACACTAACAGATGGATGGAAGTTATTTTAATGTTTTAATTGTTAGTCGAGGAAAACAAACCAAATGTAGCAAGCAAATGAAATATTAAACAAAGCTGATTAAACATGTAATAGTTAAAAACAGTTTATTTGGTCTTTAGCGTAGAAGAAGCAGAACGCCTCCCTGCCATCCGGATCTTACTGCGACTCCTTCTGGGTTCCTGGACCGCCGTTTCTTCACTTCCTGCCTGATCAAACACTTATTTCGACCAGAGACGTTCCTGTTGGCTTCTCTTCAAATCTGAGGTCACTCAGTGTCAGCACACTGATGGAGACCCGGTTCAGGATATGTTTTATTTTTAAAAGTGTCACAGTGTGATACAGGAATAATTAAATAAATACTGAATTAATTATAAGGTTAGCTAGTGGGCGGGGCTAACGTTGGTCCTAGCTAACACCAGCTAACGTTCTCTGGTAAATTTATTAGAGATACTTCAGACCCAAATAAAGATATAGAGACTGGAGTCGCAGGTCATAAGTTATTTATTTATTGTAATCTGCCATGTTTGTTCCTCCATATTTAGAAGGTTGTTAAACTAATAAAAACCAAACAGTGTTTTTATTAGTTTAACAATAATATATCTATTTTTAAAAATAATTCAATCTGGGAAGACAGACGGCGAAAAGGAGCGATTAAAAGATTTATTGACAAAATGGATAACAGTCCTTTGGCGCTCGGCCCCGGCTGAAGATTTGAGCAGTGAACTCGGATGAGCACCGTCGAAGCTGATTAGGGCCCGACTGGTGGTGGAGGTCGGAAAAAGATGACGTCCTGGAGAGCCGGCGGATGCGGGTGGAGAAAGGGAGGAGGTGGGTTGAGCACAGCTGGAAAGCGACTGACGGCGAGGGTGTGGAACCTTATAGACAGAAGCTTGATTGATGATTGGACGAGGCGGGTCGTCCAATCGATGAGCGCGACGCAATGATTGGATGGAGCAGGTGAGGCTGAAGCCTTTAGCTTGAATTTGCTCCTAGGCTTCATAGTCCAGATATTTAATAAAGATATTTATAATTCTGTATTTATTCTCAGCTAAAAAAAGTCACATTTTAAAAATATTTCATGTTAGTTATTTATTGTAATTTGGCCCATTCCTCTCTCCGTAGTTAGAAGGGTGTTAATTAAAAAGACAAAACAATCTGATCTCATTTTATTAAGTTGTTACATTCTAGGTTCATGTTAATGTGTATTTAAAGACAAAACTACATTTTTAAAAAAAGTAAATCAACGGGACTCTGTCGGCAGAAGGTCATGACCCCATGACCTCTGAGGAGTTTTCCTTCAGGACCGAACGCTTCCTGGTTCAGAAACTTCTCCCCCAAACGATTTCAGCTGCTGTTGTCCAACTTTGTTCAGCATTTCTCATCTCATGGGTTTGTTGCTTAGCAGTATTTTCTGACTCTTTGCACAAAGAGCTTGCAGTGGAACAGCCTCTGGGCTGAACTTTTACCAGCTGTGACTCGGCCACACATGGCTGTGCAGAGGAACCTGAACCTCCTAAACAGCGCCGGCCCGCTGAGCCGGAGCTGAACCCACGTCAGAGTCCGTGATGCCGCCGTCGGCGCCAAACCTTTTCATTTCTCTTCGCGGTTTCTCGTGGATGGCAGTTAGTTATCCTGCCAAATAAACGACACACTTTAACGACGGTCTGCAGCCCACAGACTAATTACATAATTACAATTCTTGCAGAGAAAACAAGGATTTCCCTCAGCGAGTTTCCACAACTCTGAGTGTCAAAACAAAGGAGGAAAATGATTTTTAATGATTGTTCGCATATTTTTAAACACTTTTCTCACCTTACAACCAAACCTTCAATTTATGTTTCTGGGATTTTAAATCTGATTCGAATGCAAATGGTGTTTCTCTATCAGCTGTTTCTGATTTCTTTAAACAGCTTCAGCTCAGTTTGGTTGAATGGAGAACATCTGTGAACATCAGTTTTTAAGCTCTGCTGCAGGTTCTCAAAAAGATCTGGGTCTGGACTTTGACTAGACCATTCTTACACATGAATATGCTTTGGTCTAAACTAGCAAGTTTTAGCTTCTGATAAACTGACCGGTTTTCTTGTTCCTGCTGAAGAAAATCAATCACACAGCATCATAGAAGCACAAAACTTACAACAGATTATCTGTTATTTATAAATTTGCTCTCCATAAAAAGTGGAGGCTGACCTGATAGAAACACGTTTCTTCTGTTTTAAAGCAGCCACAGTTTGTGAGACTCTTGACTCCCTCTAATCCAACGCCTCCTGCTTGGTGCTGCAGTCGTCGTCTATTGTTCTGGATTTGACACACATGGATTTTATTACAGCAAACCCTGACTTCACTTTTTCTCATATATTTTTTTCATAAAGTGTCTTTAAATTCATGGAAAGATCAGCAGCATGGTCACATTTCCATTTTTTCCCGTTCCATGTTTGTTGCTAAAACAAAAAGTGTAAAAGTTGAAAGTGTTCCTGGCTCCTCACTGGTCTGGTTTAAACTTTATTTCACATTTACAGCCACAAACCTCCAAATGTGCCAAAGTAAACTGCAGACAACAGTTCAGTTTATTTCTCCGCCGCCTTTTGCTGCCCTCTTGTGGTCTAAAGATAAAATGACCAGAAGTCTGTTAAATGCCAACTCAGGGAACTGTGGCGCTTTTTATATTTAAATAGCTAATATAGGATTTTTGTTTTTGTATTCGTCCTCTATACTCAAAAATATTATGTTTTATCTTTATTTTGAAACTCAGAAATAGAAATAAATTGTTGGTTTTAGAAAAACGGTTTCTTGTGTTAAACTGTTTTGTGGCTCTGAATTTGTTTCTGTAGGTGGACCGAGGGTCAGAATGGCTGTTTGGGCTGTAAATGTTGCAGAACCCTGACCAGGGACGGTCCTAGCCTGTTTGGTGCCCTGGGTGAACAACCGCACCCTGCCCCACCACCAGGGGGCGCTGACATGCTTCATCCGCCATAACGCATCCTTTAAATCAGACAAACTCAAAATTTAATTTAATATTTGATTTAAAAAATGTGAAAGAAACTAGAATAAAAGACACAAACATGTTATATCATGAAACTAAAAGGGTATTTTTATGTAAAATTAACTTTTTTGAGGTTTCCTTCATGTTATTTTTCCCTGATCAAGACAAACCTGGAGTGCTGCCTTGATTCTTTAGTACGCGTTTAATCTCCATGGCAACCATTCAGCTGTGTAAAAATGCCTGGGTGGACCTAGCCCCGCCTTCGAGACGCAGCTCCTCCCCCACCCAGTTCCTTCAGACTAGCCAGCAGCAATTAGCAAACAGCTGCTGAGCTCCTTATAGCAGCTGCTGCTCAGAGCAGCGCCGGTAAAAACGTTAAAGGGTTAACAGAGGAGCCATGTTGGGATGGCTTCCTGGAGGCGGAGCTTCAGAAAGAGCAGGAGCTTCTTAAAGAGGCAGAGGCCCAATTTCAAGGCCATACATTTTGTAGTCAAATTTCTTTTGTCATATTTGACATATAAATAGCATTTTTTTTCACAACTGAAGGTAAAATAGTTATTTAATTATGCTACAAAATGGTGCATAAAACTGCCTCTTTAAAAGTATGCAATACAAAAACTATAAAATACAAAAATAAATACTGTAGAAAATAAATACAATTACAATAATTTATTAATTAAATTTAACCAATAGTCAAATATTTATAAAAAGTGTAGTACCGTTGTGGTGTTGATGTTTTTAAGTGGGCTGTACTAGTGCTGAGTTTTCAAATAAATTTATAATTCGGTACCTTTAGGTTTAAAAACAGAATGGTTTGAGTCAGTTCAGCAGTTTTTCTGTATCAGCCGATACTAAACCTGTATCAGATATCGGTATCAGAAGTGAAAATCTGATACCAGGTCCAGGAGCTCCTGCCGCCCATCAGAAACCGCTACTTCCTCTGACCTCGGGAGGTCCAACCCTGGGGTCGGGGGTCATCATGGAAGACACAAACAGCCTCTGTCTCTTTCAGGACTACGAGTACCCGAGCCACCCGCAGTCCGCGCAGCACCAGAAGAACGACCGGTGCCCGCCGCCGCCCCAGATGCTGCCGGAGCGGGCCTGCGACGTTCCCGGCTGCCGCTCCGACTCCGAATGCGAGCGCCACAAACGCTGCTGCTACAACGGCTGCATCTACGCCTGCCTGGAGTCCGTCCAGCCCCCGCCGGGTCAGCATCCAGCAGCTTTCAGCCGGTTCTGATTCACAGTGGCGGGTGATAATCTGCTGTTTGTTTTGAGCAGTTCTGGACTGGCTGGTTCAGCCCAAACCTCGATGGCTGGGAGGAAACGGCTGGCTGCTGGACGGACCGGAGGAGGTTCTGCAAGGTGGGTCCAAACAGGAACACCGCTAACCGCAGGGAAAACTGGGCAGCTTCACAATCACATTTTTTAGTTTTTTTGGTTGAAATGTTCTCCTTTTTCCAACCTTCAGCTAATAATTTAACTAACAACGTCTTTGCTGTGACTGAATATATTTGTGGGTCTCATTCATTTTTTAAATCACTGCGTGTATTCTCAAATAAAAGCTTGTTGTGTGCGTGTGTCCGCTAGCGGAAGCGTGCAGCACCACGGAGGACGGAGACGAGCCTCTTCACTGCCCCACAGGCTACGAGTGCCACATCATCAACCCCGGGAACCCTGCCGCTGGCGTCCCGAACCGGGGCCAGTGCATCAAGCAGCGCGCCAACGCCGGTACGACTTCACTGCCCCCTGCTGGCTGGACGATCGAACCGCCGCAGTTCGCACTAAAAGATAACGATATATCGACAAAATAAGCAACATTTTCATCTCAAAAACCAGAGTTTCAGGAAACCCTGATCATTAATGGAGCTTCTTTAGAAATGTAGATTGTGGATGCTGACATTAGCATTAGATGCTACATATTTAGCATTGAGAAGCTATTTTAGGCTTGAAGCTTCACTGATAGGCTAACTGCGTTTAGCACAACTTGAACACAACAACAGTCTTTTCCAGCGTCCAGCCACATCATTTAGGAGCAGAAATCAAACGGCAATCAGAGAAGCAGCTCCGTTGTCCATCGCTGTTGTTTGTTTGTGCGTCATCAGATTTACGGGTGTACCAGAAACGAGCGAATACAAAGGTTCCGGCCAGAATGTATGAAAAAAATAAATAAAATGTGTTAAAGTTCTTAATGTTTTAAAATCTATGTAATTAATTAATCAAAATTAATGCGTTAAATCCTGGCCCTGCTTACCAGCTGCTTCTTATTCGTTGATAATCAACAGCGTAATTTAAAATGAACATTTCAAAGTAAAAGCATACAAATAAAACCAGATAAAAAGCACATTATGCTTGTTGTTGTGGAGCAGAATGTTGTTTCTTCTTTTAAATGGATCCAAACTGGAACAACCTGGAAAACAAACAACAAGATGAGCTGATGATTGGTCTCCAAAACTGCTGGGAGAAATATTAAATTCATGTTTTGAAGAAGAGAACGCCAATATTTCTAATTCTAGTCCAGTACAGGTCATAAATAGAAGATATTTAATACGAGGTTTTGTTTTTGCTGTTTGCCTGCAGATGGACGAGGTTTGAGGCATAAATACTTTAAGGACTACAAGGACTACTTGGGTGAGGCGACTTAGAGAACAAATTCAAGCTGAGAAATGAAGCCGACCTGCAGCTGAATGTTGTTTTTCTGACAGGATCCAGTTCCAACAATGCAGTGGGCTACGAGAAGCATCATCACAAGCATCTCGGATGAAGACACGTCGGATTTGATCTTCTTACAGTCAGCATGAAAAAGCTTAGGACCAGGAAATAAAATTATAGTTATTAGCTTGTTTATTGTAGCCGCGTTCCAGAGCTTCAAAATGCAAAAAGACAAAACAGAGAAAACAAAATACTAAAACCTGTTCATCAGCTGGTCAGAGGTTTAGTTTTAAAAATCTCCACATAAATCAGTTGTAATATTTTCTGCTGAAGCCATTAATCAGATTTATCGCAGTAAATTTATTATTGAAATAAACGTTAACTGATAATTAAGTAGAGTAAATAAACTCTAGATAAAAGGCCGTTTCCTGAGAGAACAACACAGTCAGAGCAGAACTGTACAAAATATGAAATAAAGATAAAAAAAAATTACCCAGAATTCCTTGAGTGGCAGTTTTAGCTTCACCTGGTTCAGATTTGATACAAATATCAGAAGGATTTTTAGTTGCAGATGCGTCCTTTGCTACATATGATCAAGTGTTTGCTAAAGGAATGCTGCTATTGAGTTTCAGGTAATAAAATATTGATTTTCTATTAATAAAAGGAATTTAATTATTTGCTTATTTGCAGCTTTTAAGGTATTTCTAATATTGTTTAAAATAAGCTGAAGAGGTGAAATGAGAAATCTGCTGACTGCGACGATTAATCCACTAAAACGATTCCATGAATAAAAAAAACCTGAGCAGCTGATGAACGTCCTGTTTAGATTCTGCTTTTTGCAGCTTTTCTTTCAGCTCTGAGATTAAAATCTGTTTATTCCAACCATCATCTCCCCCTGCTGTTAAAACAGGATGTTTGTCTGCAGACGACTATAATACGGCCTCAGATGCTGACCCGGTCCAACCTGAACCGAGACAGACCTGAGGGTTTTCACTCCGCCTCCTCCTTATCTCCTGGCGTCCTTCTATCCAACCAAAGAAATGCTGAAGGTGTTCAGGAAAACAAAGGAGAGGCCTGATGTAGACCAAAGCTGTTCGGAAAAAACTTTTTTTGTGTTTTCTAATTTTTTCCCCGACAACAATCCAAACAAACTGGTCATCAGAGAGAACCAGGACCATGTGGCGCTCGTCCTTGTTCTGCTCAGAGCTGAAAAATCTGCGAAGCGTTAAACGGACAGCGAGCGAATAAATCCAGCTGCAGGGCTGACATTCCTGCTTTAAACCCCAAAATGATCTCAGAGTCAAAATAATTAGCAGAATAAATCCCAGATGAGTGAAGAGAACAGCTGGGGGTTTAGATCAGTTACGAAAGGTTTTTGGGTGTAGTAAATAATAAAATATTAGTTATAAACATGCATGAATAAAAGTTGGCATATATCAATAGTTTTGTTTTAAAAGACAGTAGGTTGAATTAGTTGCTAGACCAAAACAAGCTGAAGTAACATTTTAACAAACATCTGACCAGTTGTTTATGTTTTAACAAGGATATAAGAGCTGATATTATTTAGTAAGGTAATAAAACTACTGACAGTGTTGCTCAGAAATGAGGAGATTTCCAGTAATAAATCTGAACATTTATTTGCAAACTGAAGCAGCTGTATGCTCTGTTCACATGGTGCTCTGGGTTTTACTGCCTAACAGAAGAATAAGCTGAAAACTAACTGAATGTTTCTTTCTGACTGGTGCTGCATCAATTCCACGTATTTACCTTAATAAACTTTATGACTCAAACTTGTCCCTTTTGTCATCCTCAAAATAAAATTAAATCTGTTTTTTCACCAGTTGATTACTTCATTTCTCCTCATGGGGGATTTAAATGTAAATCATATCATGAATCAGTTGTTGTGATGGGCAGGAAGTTCACAGCAGGAATGTTATTTAAAATGAGTAAAATTTGCAAATACCAGCATGTTTGTAAACGTTTTCAGATTGTTGGGAGCGATGATAAAAGTCTAACAGCTGCTGGGAGGAAGGATCTGTGGAAAAAACTACAAGTTGTTTTTTTGTACATTTATATTTACAAGAAAAAGAAAATCTGAGCAAAATTAAAGGAATCAAAACTTCCTGGATTTGCTGTGAGCAGAGATGGTTATAGAGCTGTAGAGGTATCACTCCGTTACTTTCTCGCATGACTTCAGATGTTTTCTCACCACATTAGCGTTTGTATTCATAATAATTTGAAAACTGAATGAATAATAGCAGGATTGTGAAAGCCAGGACCTGCTCTCCTGCTGCTGCAGCATGCGGGAAGCATAGACCCCGGTGGGGGGTGGGACTCTGTCACACCTGCGTGCACCTGAGCACCTGGCTGAAAGCTGCGGCAGAATGAAGGTGAATCAGTATGAGCGGGCTGCTCACTGCGCCGCGGGGTTTGGGTCCAGCTGCCCGCCGTGTGCCGGTTCTGTCCGGGTTCTCCTTAGCTGCGGGTCATCACCATGAACACGCCGCGCAAGACAACAGAGAAAAGGTCAGGCAGTTTTTACCTCGTTATTTAAGGTTTGCTATAAAACTTTATGCTCACAAGAAATTAATTGAAAACGGAAGTAATTGTGTTCAGGTTAGAGGCTGGCAAAATTAGAAAATTATAGCAACTCAAAGAAGTGTTATTTATATCACTAAACTGCTGCATTTAAGCATGTTTTTGAATTTACTCATATTTATTTATACTTTTCTGGAATAAATAGTGCAGAAAATATTAAAAAATTCTGATCAGACTGTCAGTTTGGTTTTCTTAGTTACCAAATAACTGAAATATATCATGATGATAAATCAAAATTCTTATGATACGATTTTTCTTTCATGTTAAATGATACGCTAAATGCTCAGGCCTGGTTTATATTAATAACTGAGTCCAGAAAGTGTCACTGCACAAAAACCCAACTGAAGATCAGTTATGACTCAAAAACTCTAGATATTATTTCTTTGTTGCCGATTATTTATTCCAGAATGCACATTACAGAACTAACCATGCAGAGTAGTTTTTGTCTGGAGTTTCTAAAATACAAATATTGTTTCTTAAATTCATGTCAATAAAAGCTGGGACAGTTTTGAATCAGTTATTTTGTGTTTGCTTCACTGAAACATATATTCACCGTATCTTTTGCAAACTCACCGTATGCTAGTTTTTCTTTACAGATTTTCATCAAAAATAAGTTACAAAAACAGTTGAATTAATTTATTAAAAATTGACCCTGTGGTGATTACGTTTTCTTTTCAGTCCACAGAAAATTCTCCCAGAAATCTTTAGGATTGTCAGCATGTTTCTTTTTAGACTGGCCTTTGTGTTCTTTTGGGTCAGCAGCGGTTCTTGTTTTGGAACTCTCCCATTGAGGCCATTAGTCTCTCTACTTTATGGTTGAATCTTGACCTCTGACCCGGAACTTGTTCTGGGTTCTGGACTTTCTGGATGAGTCGCCGAAGAGTTGATGATTGGTGTGCCAAAACATTGATTTGCATAAGAATCCTGATTATCATTTGCTGCAATTTAGAATCAACATAAAACGACCCAAAATTGATATAAAAAAGTAAAGAAATCCACTTCTTGAATTTTATTGGCAGTTGGCAAGAAATGTTTAGGTTGCATTAAAGCCGCCTTCTGACGTAGAGTGTGACTCAGAATGTCTTAATTTATATGAGTACTATCATATTATGTCAATCAAATAAAACCTAAAATGTGAATACTTTTGCTATTTGAATATTAGAGAAATCCGCTGGCTGTCGGAACTCCAGGACGTCCTGACGTCACCACGCAGCCGGTTCAGGAACGTGCGCATGCGCGGAATGCACCACAATAAAGCGGAAACTACAAAAAGTGACAGATTCCATCGGCTCCGTCGACATTGAAGCCAAACATTTTTTTTATTATCACTTTTATTTTTTTTTACAAATTTCCCAGGAAGACCGAGTTCGGCATGAGCTTCACCGTGTTCAAGGTTCGCAAAATGAAGACTGAGCTACACCGCTAATACGCTAGTAGCTTAGCTACGCTACAGCAGAGCTAAGCTAACGCCGTAGCATCGGAACGAGCTCTGCCACCAACTTCCGGTTAGAAGTTGGTGGCAGAAATTAGCTCAGATAGCAATGTTCGTATTAACGGACAAGTTGTTTGTTTTTAGTAACCTCATCTAAGCATGAATTAATCATTAAAATTGTATTTATTCATTGATGGTCGCTGTCAGACTGGTTCAGCTGAAGCGATGCATTAATTCTGCAGGGCAGGCAGTAATTAGGATTGGCTGTAACTAGCGAAACAATGCGGTTTACCACATCTAGTTAATGATTTAACAGGAGGGTTGATCACGTTTTCACAGAGGGGACTTCTACCTCTTAATAAATAAAATCAACATTTGAAGAGTAGATTTTCTTTTTTACTCACGTTATCTTTGTTTGATATTAAATTTACTTTGATTATCTGAAACAGTTGCTTAATTAAGTGAAACTTTGGTTTGCTTTTTCCTCAGAAATGCCTCCAAACACAAACTGGAAAAGCATGTAAAGGAGAGAAAACGGACATTTCCGCTGCTCATCAAGGTACTGAGATTACGTGTTATTAATTTCTTTACTTCTTCAGCTGAGTTTTTATTCTGGCCCGTCAAACAGCTTATTCATTAGTATAAGTTATAGAGGTTGCCATGTTTTTTGTGATATTCGTCCCCAAAGCGACCAACTCTATTTCCATCAGCAGCTTGTAAAATAAAAACATTATTTGGATGATTGTGATTAATTAGGGACATGTGCTATTCCTGCGCCAGTAGAGAGTGGTGTCAGGTTCCCGTTTGTCTCTGAGAGCGTAACTTCTTAGCCCTTCTTAGCCCTGAGGCCCCCTGCTGTGAGGGGTGCTCTCCTCTGACAGCCAGGCTAACCCGTCGATGAGTCTTCCTGGAAAGTACCGCAGCTTTCAGCTCGCCACTAAATGGAGAGACGCTTTGCAGCGGCACTCTTGTGTTTCTACTGGACATAAATATTAGAATATTGCACAAAAGTTCAATATTTCTAGACAGTCATCTCAGAAAGTGAAACTCAGGGTGATTTACTCCACGTTTTTGTTTCATAGAAAATGAAAACCCAAAATTCAGCGACTTAAAAAATTAGAATGCTCTGAAAAAGTTAATTAATGGAAACTCATTGTGTCATTTATTAAGTGAAAACACCTGCAGAGGTTTCCTGAGCCTTTAAACTGTCTCTCACTCTGAGTCAGTTAAGGGAAGACTGCTGACTGGACAATGGACGTCCTTCACAAGGAGGAGAAGACACAAAGAAGCTGGTTGCTTCACATTTCTACTGGATAAAGGATTAATTCAGGCATAATTAGTGCTACCTAGGTCAGATTTTGTTTGTGTGCAGTGTTAATAACTATACAAAGCAATAAAACCAAGCTCTGGTCTTCTATCTTTTGATCGCTGGCTGGAGGAAAACCTCTTCAAACACGTTCTTGGTTAATGAGGTCTCAGGTCTCATTAACCTGAGACCTGCAGCCTCCCTGAGGCATGAACTGAAGATGCTAAGATGCTAAAGTGCTCAGAAGTCCTTCCTCACTTTCTAAGTTGGGACATCAATGCACCTGCATCCTCACAGCACGAAATGCAAGCAGCTGCCTTGAACTGACGCATCACACTCCTGAACAGCAGAGGGGATTTTTCTTTGTGTTTGTTTTTATGTAATATGACTCGCTGCTGAAGCCACATTCAGCCTTTTACACCACAATGGGCATAATTCCTTGTTTCAGGACCTGTAAGTATTTTCATGCTTTCAACTAATCTTTAAATGAATTTATTTTTTTCCCCTTATTAATGTACATAATAATTTGTCTTAATGCTTCTAGTGATGTAGAGCTTATAATGTTTCGGTATCTAATCTGTTTTATGCCCAAAGGGGACGAAGTGAACCATATTTCGTTAAGCATTAAACATTATACAGTCTCTTATGTTGCCACCGCAAAGGGTGAAACATTTTAGTTGTATTAAGCAGTGAATAAATCCAGATATTGTCTGCCACTTCAAGCGTTTAGCATGCCGATGTGAGCCGGTCTTCATCATAACATTGTATTCAGTAATGAGTGTGTATGTCTGGTATTTCATAAGCTAAGTTCACACAGCAGATCTTGATGCTTACATCTGACTCTTTTTTTTTTTTTTTTTTGTCACTGAAGTCCAACTTTTTCTGCGTGATTCTTCATCCTGCTAATTAACTGAGACCACAGTTGGACTTCTATGCGAACGATTTCTGACCCCAAAGCGACCTGCAGAAGAAGAACGTAAGCGTTCCCCAGCAGCGCTCTACTTGTTACAGTAGTAATGGCCGCCGCTACCTATAAACAGATTTTAACAATTAATCAATTATTGAAATGACTGTCTACTAATTTAGTAATCAATTAACTGTTAACTGGAGTATACAAACACAAAAAAATGGCTATTGCTGTAAGATCAACACACTCAGAGCAGTAATTAAACCAAAATGTACAAAAAAGTATACATTTTGCAGCTAAGATTAGAAAAATCTGTAAATTTGTTGTACGCTGAACTCTCCAAGTGACAGTTTTAAGCTTCATCCGGTTTAAATTCTGTAAAATATCATTTTAAAAATCTCCTAGTTAGCACCGTTTTCTATTCAGATATTAATCAGTAAATTGATAAAATAATCCGCAGGTCATTTCCACAGCGTATTGATGTTAAGTAAAGCTGAAATGCCCGACATTTTCACATGTTAATGTTAAGGATTTATTAGCTGCAGATGCATCCTGGTGTTCACTACAGGAATGCTGTTATTGCATTTTAGGCAGTGCAATGTTTATAATTTTATAAAAATTAATTGAATTATTGGTTTGTTTGCATTTTTATCCAATTTGTCGATTAAGAATAGTGGATTACTTACATGATGACCTACAGTCACGTTTTGGACTGTGGGAGGGAGGAAGAATACCCAGGGAGAGTCAGGTTGGGATTCAAACCACCGACTGCAGCGCCAAGCTAGCAGCGCTACCATCTGTTTATTTTTGCAGGCAGCGCCGCGGCCAGCCTCTTGCCCCCCTGATGGTGGCGTGTCGCCCTGTTATTTTGATGAACTGGCCTGATAGAGTTACTCATCGCAGCTTTGTCCCACGCTGACACCGGACCCTCCGAACTGAAGCGGGTCATTTAGAGGGAGCGCTCGCCTCTGCTGACACGCATTCACATATCGGTGTCACCGAGGTTACCACGGCGACCTCACCGCCCATCGGGCTTTTTATCAGACGACGGCCTTTCTACTCATTCCTGCTGCAGTGTGTGTGTGTGTGTGTGTGTGTGTGTGTGTCACAATTTTAAATTTTGCTGTGCGATAAATTGTCCCAGAAGTTATTGCGATAATTGATAATCTTGGTGTTTGAGACCATTTCTAAGCAATTTAACAGTAATGGCAAAAGATTGCAGGAAGACGTTCTCAAAGATCAGTAAACTTTATATTCCAATAAACATCTAACAGTGGAACTGGAAGACACTTTAAATATCTAAAATAAATAAACAGAAACAAGAAATAAAATGAATGATGAAGCCTCTGTAAACAAAATTGCCCTTCATAAAAGGGTTAGTTGATACAAACATGAGGGTTTTTCTTTTGCGACGCCTCGCAGTAAGTTTGCATTTCATCACAATACTTTCAGTATCTTGTCTTCCTGCTACAATATAATGTTTTTGTAAAGTTTTTCCATGTATGTTATTATCTTGTTAGTGAGATATATGAAGATTTATATCTATTTTTTAGGATGCCACAAACTTATGTGCAAAACTGGTCAGTGGTGGATTTGCCATCTTGTTTCATTCCCTCTAAAACAGAAACAGAAGGAAAGAAAGAAAAATGACATCCAAACTATTTGGAGTATTTTTTAGTTACTTGGAGTAATTAAGTCATCTGACTGTTTTCGTTGTTTTTTCGTTTTGGCAGGCTGACGGGTTAATAAAGGGCGTTTTCATGAGCAGACTCATCTCCACCTTACACAAACAAACGCAGTTCGATCCTTTTTCAGTTTCTGCGCCAGAGAGTTGGGAATGTAGAAACGTCTTATTAAGGCTCTTTGAAGGTGCAAATATGTGCAATTTTAAATTGGCATTTGTTTTCTCTACGACAGTATACAAAGTAGACCAGGCTGCATTTGCTAATTTATTGCAAAAGAAAAAAATCCCCACGTCCCTTATGGGGCTCCGTAGATGGAGACCTCGGCACCAAACTGAAAACTTTTATTATCCAGTTTTTGGTAGATAAAGAAAAACAATAAATCATGCAAATGGAAATTATTGAGCTTCTTTAAATTTATTATGCGATTAATTCATTAATTGGTTATTCTGGCAGGCCTCTGTGTGTGTGTGTGTGTGTGTTTTGCCGTGGGTTCAGTTTTAAATAAATTTGTGAGCTGTATTTGTGCCAGCAGAGACGCCTGTGGCTCTGTTTTAGCGGCGCCCTCGGCACGGTGGGCGACTCGTCCTTCAGGCCGGGTCGTTTAGTGCGACGCCTTCAGGTTGCCATGGCGACTCGGGGAACCTTTCAGCTTGACAAACATTAATTGCGTGCGAGAAGAATGTGGTTTGGACAGCCACCCAGGGAGTTGAGTTAATGAGTGGCTGGCTTCAGGCCGTCGGTTTTTCACGTCCTCCCCCATCGCTCCCTCTCTCTCCAGGCAGGCCCAGGGGCGTCGTTGTGTAATCTGGGCAGATCTAAAATACAGTTATTATATAAGAGGAGCTGTCTCAAGGCTCGCTGTGTTTTGTTATTTCCTACAGCATAATTTAAGACTTAACGCTTATGTAACCGTTTTTGCACCTTAAAGCTGCGGTATGTAACTTATTTACATATTGGTCAAAACTGTCATAATGTCAGAAACTGGCGCTAAGCTAGCTGTTGGTGGAAGTGTGCAAACCACTGGATATAGTGTTTGACCTTTGACATCATTTCTATTTAAATCTACTGTCTGAGGTGTTAATAGTTGTAATAATAACTTAAATAACAGAAAATTATAAATATATTTCTTGTTGAGCTCCTATGTCTATTTATTTAGTAATTTAGAAGTAATGATTTTTGGATTGAAAATGTTGCTTGTTTTGTCTATTATATAGTTTTTGATCGACTCCCATCTCTAGTATAAATTAGTGAAGGGGTGAATTAATCCTAAAAACTAAAACAGATTATTAATTATGGCATTCACGTGGTTTAGTTTACATTTACAGCCTGAAACCTGTTTTTAGTTTCAATAATTCACTAAAAGTGATTTCGTTTATCATCCTCCCGAATGATAAACGGGAGGATTATCAATCTATAGTTAGAATGATAATCTAGTTAATTTAAAATGGCAGCTGATGACATTCTTCATGTCTCATATGTTAATATTTCATTAAAATGTTGGACTAAGATGTAGAAAGTGCTTCCTCCTCCTCCTAATTGGGTTGCATAACCATGATGAATAATCAGGATTAACTTTTAAGCTGTGCATGGGGGCTCTCCGGCTGGAATTAATTAGTATTTACCTGCAGCATCGCTCTTCAACCCAGAAGAAATTTAGTTTTCTTTTGTTGTTTACATCTGCATCAGATAAACAGCAAGAACCTAAAGTACGGTGCCTTTTGCTAACGCTTCACCCAGAGACGTTTAGCTTGTTGTCCTCATTGCCTGTGATGGAAGGTGATTAGTTGACAAAAGGCCTTATGGGTAGAGATGAGGCTTAAGATGCTCATGTTACCTGTGTGATCTGGCCCATCAGGTCATCACCCCAGTAAGACCAAAGAGACTGGAAACTCTTCATCACGCTGGGATGAAGAAGCAAAGAGGAGGTTAGGGAGTCTGCAGGCTTCAGCAAGTCAAATTCAAGACCTTTTAGACCATTTTAATGCCGCCATCAATGAAATTTAAAATGGAGAAAACATGAATGTTTGGGATTGTTGGGGAATCTTCCTGTTTTACAATCAAGCAAAGCAAAAAATGTGAAGGTGAAAGTTTTTCGCCACTCACCTAACCCAAACCCAACAACGACGGCAGCAAAAGTTGAACAGTTTTTGCGTTGCGTCGCTAACCCGTGTGCTCAAGTTAATGTGTTCGAGCTCGAAACTTCACACCAAGCAAAAGGGGCAGGCAGAGCGATGGTCGCCTCATCACAAACGTACCATAGAAACATCGGCTCCCGTTTATCAAACCCTATAAAAAATTAGCTAGCTAGCAAGGTAGCTACCGGTACTAGCTGCTAATATTAGCCTCACCTGACTCGAGTCACAGAACTTCTGCTCCATGTGATTTAATCTTTTGCCTGACAGAAATGTCCCGCAAGAAAAACATTCATACAGTTTTAATTAGTTTTCTTGGACAAAATGTAAGACATTTGATTAACATATTTAAGGCCAACTCACATTTTATAAAATGAATTTACAACTTTTCAAGGCCTTAATTTCAGATGTATGAATTTAAGATCTTTTAAGGGCTTCAGTGTTTTAAGGCTGTTCAGCCACCCTGTACATGAGGAATCTGGTGACCCCAAAGTGGCCACCAGGGGTCGCTGAGGGGCCTCAGAAACTTGAAGGGAAAAGGAGGAAAAAGGCAAAAATTAAAAAATGTTATCAAATAAATTTTTTATTATAATTTTTTATATCATAAGATATAATCTGTTGTTGAATCATTATTATAAAATATAAGTTAAAATAACTTGTATAATAAAATTCAGCAGTCGATCCTGAAGCAGAACGAAAAAGTTCCTCACTAGAAAAAGAGCAAAGGAACGTCCAGCAGCAAAACTCTGCAAAACCCCTAGAAATCAGAAGTTATGAGGCAAATAGTGAATAACTGTACATATGTTTGTTTCTGTACATAGTGTGTAGCGTTGTCCGTGTGTTTGCAGTGAGCTAATTCAGTTTGGGAACCTGTGACCGAGGCCGAGGTCGTTCTGTTTGGAGCTTCACATTCTGTTGAGGCAATATCTTAACCATTTGCAGAAAAGCCACGGCACATGAGACATAGTAGACATGCCGCGTTGTCATCAGCCTCAGCGGCCTGCTGATGCATGCAGTCACCTCCATCCTCAGGCTCTGAGGCCAGAGCCGGGGCATTCGGGTCAACACCTGTCCCGCTCCCAGCAGGTGCTGCAGCTGCCACTCCTCGGCGCATTTACAGCAGTTAAACTTTGCTTTCTACACGCGCACCTGCACGGCTCTAGCTCTGAACCGGGTTCAGCTTTGTGGCGGATGGGTTCTCTAGAATCACGGAGACGTTCTGCGGCCGGCTGACCCAGACATGGGGCCCTGGATCCTGTCTCATTCCAGGAAGGGAAGGCAGCAAAGCCTGGATGAAAGAATGATTAACGAGGTAAGACTCCAACTGTAAAGAGAAACACAGCTGACCAAAAGGTCACAGTTCGAGCTATCCAGGAACTGCCTGCTAACCTGCAAAACACTGAATATCTCCTGGTCAGTTTTTCACTTGATTTGAACAGAATATGACTAACAATGATCGTTTGCTTTAGTCATTTATTAACTGCCGTGTTCCAATGACAGTAAACTGTTAGGAATCTTCTGTTTCCATCTGCAGGTTTTTTATTGTCAAATGATTATTGTTGCTTAAAATGTTAATTTTTTAAATTGAAACCTTTATTACAAGTAATGCAATTTTACATGAAGCTTAAATATATTTTAAGCTGCATTAATAGTTTCTCAAATAATAATTTACTGACACTGGATATTTTTATTCTTATGAAAATGAGGCATTTATAGTCTATCGACATGAACACGTCCTAAAACAACCCAACTATACCAAAGTGGAAATTCATTTTAAACAAATTACATGAACAGTGCTCTGTAAATAATCCTTCCTTTTCTGCTCATTTATTTTTAAATGCTGTGTTTGAGTGTTCAGGCATTAAACTCGCATTATTATGGTATTCGAACTAATGAGTGCTTATAGTTTTAACTGGAAGTGACTGCTCAAATATGTCTACATCTTTCTGTAAGATGCAGAAATTCATTCTCTGAACAAATGACATTTTAGATGAGCCTTAGATTCATTTTTTGAGTCCTATTTTTATTTTTATCGTCCAGCCATCTGGTAATCAGGGCCACATGAAGCGACCCGTGGCCCAGTTCTGGTTTTTCTGTCAGTCTGGGTCTGAAACAGGAAGCTCTTCTGTGTTGATGGATTTTACTAAACGTGGAATGATGAGTAATGCCTTATAGAGAGGATTAATCTCTCTATGTCGGTGGTCCCGGCGGGTCAACATGGCTGACACAGATACTGCATGTAGTAGTAGGTCAACCTCTGTCTCCTGCCACCGCCCCGTTTTCATAAAAAATACACAAACCCGGTCGGGTCGTGGTTTACCTGCAGACTGAGAGCTGCGTCCAAACAGAGAGAGACGAGTTTATCCGTAACACCGCTCAAGCCGTCTCGCTCATCCTATGTATTAATTCTTTAGGAATCCTCTGTATCCATCTGCGATATTGATATTTTTTATTTTAGTCAGACAGCTAAGCTTACCTAAAACTTGTAATTTAAGTTACAAAGTTGTTTCAGATATAAACTGATGTAATTTGATAGAGTACTTTACAGAATAATTTTGAATAAATGTTAATACCATCTTTTTCTCTTGTCACATAACTTAAACAGCATCAATAGACCGTCTGAATAAGGAATTGTTTCTGAATCGAATTGTGACCCTAAAAATCTGAATTGAACCAAATTGCTGGACACTGAAAGATTCTCTTTATTTTCTGTTTTCAGTTTTTGTTGCTGTTTGCACTGCTTCTTCTGTACGTTAAACTGAATCTAGCGGGCTGATGAGCTGCTGTCAGCTTCCAGGCAGATAAGCAGGATACTGCAGAGAAATTCCTTCATTTATCAAACTAAAGTCCAACTTTTCTCTCTGTTGGAGGAGCCATTCCTCATGGATGCTATGAAAGTTGTGGCGTAATTTTCTGCTGCAAATTCCCTCAGAATACCCCCCCAAAAATTACACATAATCGCCACTCCACCGATGCTGAAATCGATGATAATACTCTGGGTTTGCTTTAAATTGGGCTGCTTCTTAACAGCTTGTCAGATGTTCTTTTGGATTATATGAGAATCTGGGTTGGTACCAGTTTCTATTGTTGCAAGAGTCCCAGTTCATTCAGTTATTTCCTCACAAATAAAAAGTCCAACTGATGATAAACCACTTTGAGGTGAGAAATTATCTGGTTTCCAGAGGTGGAGAGAGGATTATTCTTCAGTTCTCTAAAAGGCACAGTCACGTGTTTTCCAGGCACATGGTGCCATTTTATAGCAAAATCACAGTGATTACAACGTTCTGTATGCATAAAACATGACTTTGCAGTTTGATGCGTTGTCAGTGGCGCCACCAGAAAATTTTCATTGGGTGACCAGGCCAGTAAAAATAATGGGGGGACAGATTTAAAAACAACTTTAATATGTTGTTAGCTGTTTTATTATTTAGCTTTTATTTATTATGTTTAAGGATTAGAGGCACTGAAGTGTTAGCTTCTGCTAAGTACCATGTTTGTATAGCGTTTTAGCGCTAGCATTTGCTAAATATTATTTTGATAGAGTGCTTAATCTCCCTGGGGTGCCATTGCGCTTTGTATGAGCAAGCGTTTAGGCGCCCCAATGGCGGCCAATGGAGATTGACGTATTCCACAAACATGCATGAAAGAATCAAGCAACACTCCAGGTATGGTTTGGTTAGGAATGATATTATAGCATGATGTAAAGCTCATAAAAGCCAATTTTACCCCCTCTTTAGACCTAGTAAAGTCAGTAAAGTTTTTGGCATGTAGACGGAGTAAAACGTTACCATAAACACTACATCGGCCATTTATTAAGTATAAGAAGCGCCATTAACAGGCGAGTCACAATTGATCCTCTGAGTGCGTGTGAGTGTGTCAACTTGTGAACTCGACCTACATCTCAGATGGTGTAACGAAGAAGCTGCTGGGCCTCTAAATGTGCAGATGGTGCAGAACAGCTTCCAGGTCAGACTGCCCGGCTGTTCCCTGCTGGACAGACGCTGGTCGGGTGGCAGAGTTTGGTCGCTGTGACACCTGCCGGCCCGGCAGAACCGCTCCCATCTGGCCCGACGCAGCACATCCAACCACCTGCTGCGCTGACCTCCTGGCTTACACTCAAGCTTTACTCCCCTCATCCAGGATGCGTTGTTTTTAAAGATAAGCAGAGACAGCATAAAGTCCTACAACATGCCGGACCCGGCTGACCGGGCAGTAATGAAATACAGAACACCCTCTGGGGCTTCATGCTACAGAAATAGCAACATTTTTTCCTGTCACCAAAACGGCCTGATTTACAGATTATATTTTTGGTGGCTGGGTGAAACTGCCGTGAGCAAACATGCTTGTGCTTATTTCTGATGTGTCAATTGGTATCAAAACAATGTGTTAAATATGAAGCGCTGCACTTTAATCTGCCCAATAACTGGAGGTTATTGGGCAGATTAACTGGAGGTTAAGCTGTAGAATGAAGCTGTAGGGCAGCGAGGGCCGGACCAACGGTCAGGTTTATTAGCACGTCTCAGGGCTTTACATGAAAAACATAGCAGCGAACAACCAAAAAAAGAAAACGTTACACAACAATGAGAAGTAAAAAGTTGTAATCCAGGATAAAATGAATCAATGTTCTAGTTATTATTATTAATATAATGCAGCTCAAAACAGGTGGATTTTTGCATTTTGAATCCAGGCAACTAAGCTAAGTTAATGCTGGTAATTTAAGTTACAGAATTTTATGCACAAACATATTTTGTTTAAATATAAACTGAAGGAACCGTATAGAATTGTTTTAAATAAATGTTCTTTGTTTAGTCTTTTCTTGTTATCAGTTACACAAACTATCAAGAGCATCTTGATAGTTTTAATAGATAAATTGGTTTCTGAATTGAAAATCATTTATGAATTGAATCATGACCCTAAAAATCAGATTTGAATCACTAGACACTAAAGCCTTCACACCATTCACACCTCAACAACCCAACTGACAAACAAACTGGAGTTTGATTAAAGTGAACTAAATGGCTGGTGTGAATGCACCCTTAAAGAGTCGCATCTCTACTATATAAAGTAATTATAATCTAAAGGTAACTTGTGCAGCTCTTTGTTCTGTGCGGTTTAAGCCTCACAGTGCCGGTATAAAAGGTGTAGGATGAGATGAGGAGAAGCAGGCGGGGGGTGTAGCATCCCACTAGCTTTGTCTCCAGGATACAGTGGCAAATGTGAAGGAAGAGGAAAGTTTCAGGCACGTGTTGAGCCACACGGGAGGCCCATTAAAGCAGAACATCCTCCCTGCCTGACTTCCTCCGCCCAAGGACGAGCTCACCTGGGAGCGTGACGAGATCTGCACCCCCTCCTCCACACATCCACCCTAAAGGAAGTGCCAGGCCCCTGCTGCTCTGTCTCCGGCTCAGGATGGCAGGATGGGTCCCCAGCTGAATCCATTCGTCAGCAGCAACCACCAAGACGAGGAACACTCCCTCACCGCCGCCATCGCTTCTCTTTGCTCGACGCCAAGCCGTCCGCCTACATCCAGAAACGGAGAAAAATAGTTTGCAAAGGCGCTGAGATGTAGGTATCTATAAATAGACGATGCAGATGGAGAATCCCAGGAAGTACTGAGTTAGGATCTGCTTCTTTGAGGAAAAGGAAGAGGGGGAGCTTCGTTACATGAAGAGGACCAAAAGTTAAGTCTCGAAGGAAAAAAATCTGGCCTAAGATCCATGACCCAGATCCTGGCTGTGCAGACAACCAGGTGTTTGCTCCACTTCCTCCCCTCTGCTTGGAGATGCTGTTTGGAGGTTGAGGTGGCTCTCAGGCTGCGTTGGTGACAGAATGGGGGAGACCCGCCATGTGGGACGACGGAACCTCACCTGCCTGCTGTGGACTTAGGCTCCTCCACTGCTGCTGCCTGGGCCGGAACAGGAGGGTCCAACCGGAGGTACGTTTGAAGGCCAGTCCTAGTCGCTGAACCAGTTCTTTTTACAGGGAGTTTAACAGCTCGTGATCCGGCAGACTCGGTTATAACTGCTGCGGTTCTCTTTCTCTCTGCTCTGAGTCAAACCAACCTGTTCCCCTCATCGCCTGTGGGGGCGCTGCACCAAGAACCACTGAAGGAAATGACACAAAAACCTCTAAAGAAGAAACTGAACAAAACTTCCTTCTTCGCAAAATGGTAACAAAATGGAGGCGTCAGATTTTACCGGTTGGAGGATTTCTCTTTAGTCTTTGGCTGAAGACCATAAGCCATTTCTCCTTCTAGTGCTAGGCTAATACGTTAGCTTTGGTTGTATTTACCCAGAATGCCCTGCACTGTGGTCCACTTCCTGCTTTTGGAGTGGTCTCCAGTCTGCTTTGCATTCACATGCATTCAAACCGAACCAGAGTTCACTTCAGCTGAATCCAGACTGAGGTTTGTAGGAGGACTGGAGTCACTTTTTTGGTTCGATTTCTCATTCAGCTGTAGTGAGATGTTTGTTTTCTGCAGCTCCTTTCATTACTGCTCAGGGAAGATTTAACGCTTCCTTATGTAACGCTTGCTGCGTGTTACGTGGCTTTATTATATCAGAAATGCTTGGGGTTTTTTTGCCTTCTGCTCAACCTGCAGGGAGCAAAAACACTCCACTCAGCCATACAGGTTGGTACATAATGACAAATTTGACCCTGTTGAGGTGGATTTACTACGTTACACATGCAAAGACCTGGTAAAGTCCTGACCTGGACCTTCCTGCTGCAAGGCAGCGATGCTACAACTGAGCTACAGCCGTCTGTTGTGTAATTCATGTCAGTATAAAGATCTAATTTAGTTTTTTATTATGAAACTTGTGTAATTTAACTGTAGGTGAAAGGAGGAGGCGATTTGTTTTATTAGTGGTTGTTCATCCCTCGGTGTGTTACATAACCGCATCATCTCATCGGATTCATCTGCTGCTCCTACTAATCATCACATGGAGCCACTGAGCTGTTTTCTTCCTGCAGATACAGATTAGTCACTTCAAAACAACTTCTCCGTTTATGTAATGATGTTGGAGTGAGTCGATTGGTGTTTTTTTTTTTTTGTTTGTTTTCTTGGAGCTAATTAGATAAAAGCTGCAGATTTAAAAAGTTCAGGGTTTCTGAAGAAAAAGCTTTTCTAATTTTTGGTTCCAGAAAATCTTGCAGTTTTTTGTTGGGGTTTAGTTGACAAAGCAGATAATAATTATGGTGTGGAAGAATTTATATTCGGCCAGCTTTGCTTTGATAAATATAAATGTAACTGAATGACTCCGTGTGTAATGGTAGTCTAAGCACAGCTGTCCTGTTTCTGGCCTTGGAGAACAAACTGCGTGTATTTAAAGCGTTTGGACGCAGCAGGAGGATCCGATGCAGAGCCGGGAGATCCTCACAGGTGGAGGCTGATTCAGTGATCTGTGCCGCTGGATCTCCTTCTGCGTTATGAAACGACAAAATTCAGCTAAATATAGAACATTATGAGTGGTGGAAAACCAACGTGTCATCTGGAGGCTGTTTTAGAAGATCTAGAAAGTTAAGTCTAGAAAAGATGTTTCTGTTCTATTTTCTATTCTTTCTTTTGACCAATGAGTCAGAGTACTAATGCATGTCAGGTTTTTAAGATGTTTATGTAAAAATGGTTAAAAACAATGTATCTTTTTTATGGGTTGCCATTTGTAAAATTATACATTCACAAATTAAAAGCAATAATTTGGATTTAGCATGTAGTCAGAAAAAAGGGGGATTTATTTTCCAGTCATTATTTCACTAATTTATAAAAGTTGTTTCCAAGCTAATGATTTACTATTAATTAGTATTTTTATTATGATGATGATGATTATATTTTTATTTAGTTAGAAAGCTAAATATTTAGCTAAATAACAAAAATCAATTTGCTTACAGAATGGTTAGTTAGTACGCTAAATATTTATTTTGTAACTTAATATATAGTTCAATAACTGAATAGCTAGTTTGAAGCAAAATCTTAAGTTAGAAAACTAAATATTTTGTTTGGGGCTAAAGTTTTAGTTAGCAAAGAAAATATTCACCTCCAAACTAAATATTTAATTATCAAGCTAAATGTTTAGTTATTAAACTAAACCAAACTAAATGTTGAATGTTGAATGTGGAGGTGCAAATTAAATATTCCGTTATAAACATTTATGAATGAATGAATAGTATGGTGAAATATGAATGAGAAATGAATTTTTTTCTGATTACAGGCTAAATAACCCAAATGATTGCTGTTAATTTGTGACTGTGTGACTTTACAGCCGTCAGTTCTGCTCCAGTTCTTCATAAAACTCCCTGATGCACTGAGAACTGCGTGCTGCTCACATTACAACCATTTAAAGCTTTTGAAATCAACTCATCGTGTTGATATTTTACATTTTTCAATTTAAAACATGTTCTTACAGCTTTTCTTCTAACGTGACCATGGATTCCGTTTCCTCCACTGAAAAACATCCAAAATAGCAACAATTTCACAGAGAACGATGAGATTTACAGCTTGACTACATGAGACGCCTTGCTGGGGTCGGAGGCTCTCCGTCATCTGTCTGCGTGTTATTTACTGCCTCTGCGCCTCCGGCCCGTCAGGCTGTCCTCTCTCCGCTCCCCGCTCTCACAAAGCGCCTCGGTCATAATAGGCTGGTTGGAGGTGGAGGGCTTTAAAAAACAGACCTATATCGGTCCATCCCCAGCTGTCAGCGGGATCCCGAACAGGTGGCTCCTCCAGGCACCCGTCGACAGCTTGTCGCGCTCGCTAATCTCCGCTGTGACGACAGCGCATTACCCGCTGCGCGTAAAACCGGGAGTGCGGGAGGTTTGGGTTGGACTCTCATCAGTCACCAGGATTTTGCTCATCGCTGCGGATTCAACACAAAGACAGATTTGTGGAAAGTCTGCACCTGAGCTGGAAATAATGACTCTTTATTGGATTTTATAAAATTTGAGCTGCCAAGACTGAGAGGAAACGGCATGTTACCAGAAATAAACAACAAGGTGAGGCAGTTTGGATTGAACTGTATTTCATGAGAATTTCATGTTAGCTGAAAAGAATAAAGTGGATAGTTGATCATTTCAGAAATATTCCACACCTCATAACTAAACCTGAGTGGGATGTGGACGGTTTCTGCCTGGATACAGACCCAAACTTTAAGTTTTAGATGAACTTGAAAAGGAAGTTACAGCTGGAATTGACCTCTAGCTTCACATTGATCTGACTTGTGGGTTTCTAGAGTGAAGTCCTGAAAAGTTTGAGAATATTTCTGGTTTCTCTTGCTTGTCGTCCAACCTGAGCCCTGATTTCTGCCTCTTTGCTCCGGAACGCATGCCAAGTTCTGATGAAAAATCTGATCCATTTCTATTTCAGTCGTTGTTTCTCCCCATTTATTTCAGTGTTTGTTGTGCTGACAGATTCCATAAGTCTAAATGTGTTGCGGTGTGTTTTTCACTCCGTACATGGGGACCGATTAAATTTAACCGTTGCTGCTCCGGGATCGTAACGGACTGAAAGTGGTGGTAACTGCTCAGCTTTGTGCTGGTGGCCTCCTGGTTGGCAGCGGACAGCAGGTCAGGATCTGCAGCGGGGATGACAGGATGTGCCGATTTCACCCTGATAATTAACCGTCTGACAGATGAGGGTGTGAGCGGTTTACAGTTTGTTGATGTTTACTCTGGTTGCTGTTTTATTGCCTCGGTTTGACCCTCTGACCAACTGACCCTCCTGGAGACGAAGCTCCTCTCACACGTTTGCAAGGATCAAGCAGAGCCCTGCAGCTGCATGGACAGTCAGCCATACTTCAGGCTTCGGTTGCACCTGTTCTCCGTCGGCAGCTGTGCATCACACACCTAGAATCAGCAACTTGATTCGTTCCAGTTATAAACTCTGGGATCGATTTTCACTGCCTAGCTGCAGACCTCACTTTGGACCGATTTGGTGCTAATGGAGATTCACATCAGCTGATGTTTGATTTACCTGTGACAGGTTTTCACCTGTCTGGTGCTCATGAGCTTACAGTTGATCTCCACAGCCGGCCTCCCACAGTGACCTACATGCTGTCACACGCTGAACCTCAGAGGTCAGAACGCAACCAAACCGCGTGAACTTTAAGCTCCTGAATGAACAACAGGAGATTACAATAAACTAAACTCACACGGGAAAACTCAGTTACTAAAAGATATTTAAAAAGTGCCTTACAGTCCTTGACTGGTCCAAACGAGATATCTGCAGAGGAAGAAATCACACATCAGAGAGCATGCAAAGATCAAAACTTGTTTATTTACAGCAGATGTAGCGGCTTGCCCCTCCTTCTCTCAAATGGGGATCCAGTTATAATCTGGTCGTAAATCATAAACACTTGTCTTGTAAAATTCAACACAGCGTCACTTCCTGTTTCCTTTATGTCAGAGACGTCGGGTTGACCACCTGAGGAAACAAACAAAATGGCCGCCTGCGTCGTTTAGAAAAAACAGCGTTGTCCAATACGACTTTATTCCTGTTTGGCTCACAGAACATTCAGCTCAGGAAATGGATTTTAGTTCAGAAACGTTACGTTATGTTCACTGACCACACAAAGACTAACTCTAAATTAGCTGGTACACACCGTGCTTTATGCCAGTATATTAATGGAAAGTTGAGTGGATGGAAAAATGTGGTCAAAAAAAGCATCACAATTTTAAAGGCCTGCAGCTGCCTTGCTTTCTTTGGGCCAATACTGACACTAGCACAATATTTACTGCTAGTGAATTTTACATGCAACAGTCCGCAGACAGTGTGCAAGTAGGTTGCTTAAATTTTTTATTGTTATTATTAGTTTCACCTCATTGAAATGTCTCTCCCCACTCGCAACTGTCACAATGTGCAAAATATCCATAAAACAATCCAGGCTTCTCAAAAAATGCTATGTAGTTGCATTTTATTCGAGCTGCAGTATATAATTTTAACAAACAAACATGTTTTCTCTATATTTGTTAAAGTTGTCACCAAGTCGTGCCAGTTAATCTGTGAAAACAATCAATCTCCTCCACCTGCTCCCTGAACTACTGCTGCTGGCTAAAGTAATGCAACGTTCTGACCAAAAACAACCAATCAGAACCAGGAGGAGGGTCTTAGCGCCGTCAATCAGCCTCATTCACTCTCTGCTAAATGTGTTAATGGCGGAGAAACAACTCATTGTTACAGGAAACCTGTTTATCTGCCGTCATTGGTAGCTATGCTACCTAAACTGAGCAGTCACAGACCACCCTGTGGTCATGACTTTATAGGCGCCCCTGCATGCAGCTCCTGCAGAGCAAAGGGAGGAAGACAAACATTTCTAAAGCTCTTTTTTAGGACGCATTAAGAATTGTGAGTTGCTGCATTTCCAGATTTATTGGTATTTGTTACTTTTATTGAACAAACAGAGGAGAAATTTAATAATTAATTAGAATTGATCACTATAAATCAAAATTCTTATCAGTAAATGATAAACGATAGGATAAATGCCGTTCAGAGGTTATTTTCTGGTTTAGGATGTTTTCACCTCGGTGGAGTCCAGTTTGCTTCGCTCCGGCCTCCAGTTGGTCAGAAACGCTTTGAGATTACGATGTGGAAGCTGTAGCCAGCGCAGCGATCATCCTGGTCAGCGCTGGACGGGCTTTAGAGCAAATCTCCACCTGAAGATAAGCCGCCATTCAGCCGTATGGTGTCACCCAGCAGAGGCTGATTAATGGAGTGTAAGCTGGTTCTGCCCTGCATGGCGGCCAGCCGGGCCACAACAGGGCTGGGCCTTCATTATAGTTTACATTTATTATGTTAGGACTTTTTGTATAATTCATTTAGCTTTTAGAGTCTGTTTGCTAGTATTTAAATATGGTTTAGTTTTAACTTAGTTTTTATTAGAATAGTACTTTTAGTTTTTAATACTTAAATTCAAAAAGGTCAAAATACTGTATTATGATTATGTGTGTATTGATTGGGTAATGAAAATATCATTTTTGTAAAATAATTTAATTATTGTTGAACTGACTCTTTTGCTGCGCCATTTTGCGGATTAGTTGTCGCCTCACGGCCTGAAATACTTCCAGAAACTTTTAAACTGCATCAATAAAGTCTAACTTAAAATACTACTTGTTTTAAGATTACCTATTTTCCTAGACAATGTTAGAATACTTTAAATGAATTATTCCATAATTCAGTTAAAAGATTTTAAGTTTAAAATTGTGTCGGACATACCGGACTGATGGCTAGCAGCCACCGTCAGTGCGCCCTCTAGTGGACTCATCGCGTACGTGAACCCTCGTTTTTCGCGGGGGTTGCGTTCGGATAAGAACCCGTGATAAAAGAAATCCGTAAAGTAGTTACCTTTATTTTTTACAATTATTATACAGCATAATTAAATACATTGAAACCAAATAACAAAACCTGTTTTCAGGTCAGCGGATGTGCGTCAATCGGGCCTTAATGTCATCCGGAGTCATATCATGTGGCTCGCTTGGCTGTAGCATGTGCGGCCTGCTGCGATAGCATGAAGTTCCAAACACCTTAAAATTACACAAAATATATAAAATGTTCAGCCTATACTGTTATAACTGCTCAGCTACCACATCTATTAGTAACAGGTTGTCCGGAACAGTTAGCAAACACTTGCTTAGCCGCTAACAACTGCTGTTGGCAATTGCTAGCAGCGGCGAAGCTAGTAGCTTGATCTTGATCGGCTCGCCTGGAACGATTAGTCGTGATAAATCGCATGATGGTCGCATCCTGGGATGGCTGGAGAATTGGATCAGG
>CAEGAE010029274.1:0-12985 GCA_903067095.1 Girardinus metallicus | reverse complement strand
CAGTTATAATCATATTTCAATAGAACTCGTTTCAATAGAACATTGTGGCTTGTACATCTAGTCAAACACTTGGCAAATAGTTCAGTTTTCCACACAGGAGTGCTAACGGTGACACAGAACAGAAACGCATGTTTTTGTCAACATTGGCGCGGGCGCTTTTGATAATTGCTATGACAATTATTAGTGTGTTTGGGGCGCTTGAGTTCAAATGTGTACGACAAGTAGACAATCGATCACGTAGGGACAGAAATCCCTCATCTGGCGTTACTTAGAAAAGCTGATAGAAATCAACAATATTAATTGTAAACACCTACAATTGCAATACGTTGTAATCTTGGTCCGTGTATTTTCAGGCAGTTCGTTTTTTCGTTTGAAATGAAAAACGAGAAAACGGAAATAGACTCGTTTTTTCGTTTTCCGTTTAGTGCACAAAAAGGAAATGGAAAAAACGAACTGCCCGAAAATACACGGACCGGACCGTTATCCCGTTTCCCATCCATCCATTTTCTGTTCAGTGACAGACGCAAAACGGCAGAAATTGGCTCGGTCATAATTAAGAAGCAGTTCAAATTAAGGTGTAGACAATCAGTTAGTTGGCTCTTGGTTGATGAGGGAATAAGGTGAGTGTTTTGTTGTGTAAATATATGTTTAGTTTTCCTGCGGAACTTGTAGTTTGCTATTGGGTGTGATGGTTGTATTTTGCCACTAGATATTCATTGGTTAACCGTCAACAGTTGAAATACGTTGTATTTTACTTTATTAGACAGGGATGTTAAAATACATGTATTGTGAAACATAATTATAGCACATAAGGTCATGATTCATATGTTAATAAGAAAAATGTTAGAACAACACTGTTTGAGTAACTAATGGTATCTTATTTGTATATTGTGTAGCTCTTACAGTGTGTTCACATACAAAGGCGTTTAATAAAGGATTGTGAACCATCAGTTTGAGACGCTACAGTAGTACACTATTAATTTGTCACAAAAGTTGTTTTAAGGCTAGAAAGTAGCCTTAAAACTGCTGCTTGATATCTCATCGTAGCATCTCAAAGTGTGACATGAAGAGTTTAATGTGTTTGTATATATACTGTTTGATACGTGTGTCAAAATATAATTTTCCTCTCTGGAGAGTTCGATTTTTCTGAAGATGTTAGTATCTTCTAAACCTTGACACAGTGTACTCTTCCAATAACAGTTACTAATATTCCCTTCCTCTGATTTTTTTGTAGTTTGTAAATTAATGTTATTTGTGTGTGTGTGTGTGAAAAATATTCTTCCCTCCAGTTTGCTTCTTACGTGCAGTGTGAACATTTTTAAAATTATTTATATTTTATTGTTTCAGGCAAGCAGGTGTTCAGGAGGAGATGCCACAACTCCAGGTTTAGATGCAGCTTCCCAGAATCTCCGAGTGATCCTCTTCCTCCTCTTGACATTGTCTTCTGCACTGTCTCCTCATCTTTTATGTACTTAATTTATAGGAATATTTTTTCATGATTCCCCAAACATGGGCTGAATATCTGCTTGTATGTTATTGTAATAAATACATTTGTATGAACACATTTTGTCCCTGTTTTATTTTGTGAGATTCGAGTTTAAAGCTCTGACTACATATAGGTTGATACAAATTAAATATGAAATAATAATTTTAATATTTCTTGCTTATAAATCCAGAGCTCAGGAATAATGAAAAGAATCAACTCAAAAGTTGTTCATTATGTTTAGTCAGTTAAGTCTAATAAGTTAAAAGTAAATGAAGGGGACAAAGGTTTTCATTTCATATTGTATAGTCATACTTCACCTAAAGTGAATTATGAGGTGTTAAACCACAGTAGAAGATAAGAGGCCTGTAACATTTTTCTAACACCAACTGATGTGCAAGATTATTATTATTTTTTTAGATTAAAGTCTGAATTCTGAGATTAAAAACAGAATGATGACCTTTTTTCTTTCCCAAATCCTCTTCCATAGGCAAATATTTATTTAGTTAAGCTTTTAATAATCTAATTAGCACATTATTTTCAACATTTCCTTTCTTGTAGAAATTGCTAAATTTTTACTGTATATTTTGGATAATCAACCTATTATGCATGCTTGTTCATGACATACCGGATTATAATTGGTATGCTAATGCTAAGAAAGGAAAAATGCGACAGACTGGTGACCTGTCCAGGGTGACCCCACCTCTCACCCGGAACGTTAGCTGGAGATGGGCACCAGCACCTCCAGACCCCATTAAGGGACAAGGGTGAACAGAAAATGGATGGATGGAAGAAAGGAAAAACTTAAACAAAAAACTATAGGGTTTCAATGTCTAGCAGAATGTTCTAGTCGCGGTTTGAGCGTATTTTTAAACCAGAGCAGATTAAAGGTTGGTTAAAAAAAATGGGCGGACTAGTCCTTTAGTCATTTACTGAATTGGAACCTGCAGAAGCCATTAGCGTCATATACAAAACAAAGTCGGAGTATAAGGCTTTCTGTGTGAAGGTATCATGATGAAATTAATTGCATGCCGCTATGGACGAGATTACAAAAACAAAGTGTGCGGGGCAGAGAGAACTTCCGGGTCAGATCGCTTCAAAAATGAAATCATGAAAATCGAAATTGAACGCTCGTTATCCGTTTGTTCAATTTCCTTTTTGTGCACTAAATGGGAAATAGGATAACGAGCCAGAAATCCGATTTCCGATTTGGTTTTCCAAACGGAAAACGAAAAAACGAGTCTGTTTCCGTTTTCTCATTTTTCATTTCAAACATAAAAAACGAACTGCCTGAAAATACACGGACCCTGAAAATACACGGACCAATCTTCTTGGGTGTTGGTTGGGAGAGGTGGTGGGGGGTGGTGACCCATTATGGGTCCGTAGATATTCAGGCAGTTCGTTTTATCGCTTGAAATAAAAAAATGAAACGAGAAATTGCATAACGACCCCAGTTCGTACATGGCCGAAAAATTGTACAGTTTAAATTAAATATTGTGAATTAAATAGTTTGTTTTTTCAAAATAGTGTTTCATTTTGTCTCCACACCAAAGTATAAACATGTCTTTGTAAACAAAATTCAAGCTTAGTTCTTTGGCAGTAAGAAGTGGAAAAATGTCTTCTGCTGTTATTGCGAAATAATATTTCTTCAGAAATACACAGTGAAAAGTTTTTAGGAAGTACCAACAGCTCTTGCATTTTTCCCACATGTATGGGCCTGTCGTGATTTGTCTTCAATTTAACATAGAAACTTAAGTCTCATGCTCTGCCATGAGGGACTTCAACCGTTACCCCAAATGGATGGATAGCTATTTCTAATGACACAACTCTTGACTACCCCGGCTTTAACTCACAGTATGGGATTCTTCTTTTTTTTTATTTTCATTTCAAGTATTATATGCAGTACACTGTATCTCATTTGACCTAAAGAACCAACTGTTTATTAACAGCCATGTTGCAATGTAGTTTACTAAAACATGTTATTACACCATCTGAATTAAGTATCCTTACAATGCAACAAGCATGTCATATTCACCATGAGGGATCGTCCACTTTTAGACAAAAAACATGTTTAACACTTTGGCACTAGAAGACTTTTATTAAAGTAATTGATCTATATTCTTTCAATCACAAGAGGGGAAGAAAGACATGAAGTCCTGCTTTCAAACTGAGAATGTGTGCTGTCAATTTATGGCAGAAAAATTCCCCCACATGTTAGCTTTACTTGGAGGAACTAGACCAGGGTCCCGGTCACCCTAAGGCACATTGTCAGTCGCCCTCAGAGCAAGTTCTAAAAATAGCAATTGTCATCAGGGAGTGCTGCCAAAAAAATTATTTAATTAAATGTTTTTATACTGAAGTAATAACATTTGTTTATATTTAGAATTTAAATAAGAGTAAATTATAAAAACATTTTAAATAAATTGCTTTATGTATACAATGTAGTAATATTTTCTAAGGCTAAAGAATGCGCAGACACAGCGTCTGCAGGATTGTATCGGAAGGCAGCATTGCCTGCAGCTGTAGGGCTGTACGCACTGTGCGTATCTTTTTTCTATATATCTTTTGTATCAAAATACTTGTACGTAGCGGTCATCTGTGTGACTGTGTGGGGTGGGCATGCCAAAGCCTAAATGTTACTGGCTAGTTAATTTTTTTTAAAGGTTTTATTGGCTCTTGTGGCCTTTATTTGACAGGAAAGAGAGTAGTGAGAGAAGGGGAAAGACATGCGGCAAAGGTCAGCAGGCCGGGAATCAAACCTGCGAGATGTCGGCTTCCATATGTGGGTTGTGTTTAAACCATGCTCCACCATTGCACCCCCAGTTTCATTTTTTAATTTGGCAGCTTGGCGATTTTTCTGTAAGCTAAAGATGAATGAGCAGAGTTTGAACCTTCCTTCAGTTCTCAGAGCAGTCATTTGGATCCTGCCTGAGGTTTTTACTGTGTGCATGGTTCTGGCGGGTCGGTGGTGTACATGAGCTTTTTTTTTGTGGTTTTCCAAATGGAGAGCTGACAGGTCACCCGGTTGGCTGACTATTCAATATAGTGCACCCGCATTGTAATAGTGTAGTGAAACAGTTCCGTCTCATAATTTTCTGACACAATGGAGAAATAATAAAATAAAAAACAACAATAATGATAATGATGAACTTTTACAGACGGTTGCAAACAACCCTATGAATCATTTGTTGAGAAGGTCGCTCGCATTCCCATTTGTGGAAAACTGAACCTGTTTGACCATATGTATGAGCTCTACTGAAATTCGATCAAAACTACTAACTTCCAGTTAAGTGTTATACAATAACAACTTGTTAAGCTGGTAGATTCACTGTGTTTTCTCTTGTAGAATAAGTCTGTTTTTTTTCCAAACTGCTTATCTGATGTGTATGAGATCACACCCTTTCCTTGAAATTCAAACGGTCGGTTAGAGAGGAGGAGTTTGTCCAAGAGGTAATATAAAGGCAGAAAAACCCAGACCAACTTCAGAGGATTACTCGTCCTTCCATGGTAAGTAAGTGTTTTTTGTGTTATATGTCTTTACAAGTCCTTACAAGTTGCAAAACTTGTACAAGTTGAAGTTCAAATGTATTCACCTGTTTTATAAAACCTGAAATTCCACTTCAATAACTATAATTTCTCTGTAGTTCAGATAACACTTTTTTGTTTGATATGCAATTAGTTATTAATTGTTTTGTTTAAGATTAATTATTTCTTAACCTGATCTGTATCAGGCCTGCAACCAGTGTAGAGTGGATTTGTAAGGATTATAGAATGAATATATAGAAAAATCATCTTTATAAATATTGAGTTAATTTTGAAGTCCATTGTGAAATGATTTCTTAGAATAACTATGGAAAAGATGTCAATAAATGTGAGAAACCTTAAAACATTTTACCATATGCACAATTTTGTGTTGTTCTGTCACATAAAATTTGTGGTTGTGATGTATCAATGTGACAAACATTCTTTTTGAGTCAATTTAAATGAAAAGTATGTATTTTTCTTCTGTTATAACAACTTTTAGCTTGGCTGATCTCTGAGGTCTCCAAGCCTAATTTATTCTCCTGCATTCCACAACTGTCTACTGCAAGTAAGACTTTAATTTGTTTTTTTAAAAAAGGAAAGGATTTTTATGGCAAATATTTTTCAAGTGCTGTTGCTTTACCAACTAATTCAAATATGTGAGTGAGGAAAGTGCTAAATGAGTCAACATTGCAGGATCTTTATCTTGACACTGTTGGTAACAAGTATTTTAAAATATGTGGGGGAAAAAGCAACTAAAATTCATTCATTTATTTTGACAAAACAGCTAATCCTGAGAGATGGCGTCCAGTGGTGCAGTGACAATGGCAGCACTTGGTCGTCCTTTTTCCTTGGGAATGCTGTATGACTGCCGAAAAGACATGCTTATTACTGGTGAGAATTTACATAAAATAATCTTTGATTGTTAACCCATCATGGAATTTTCTCAATATTGAGAGACAAAAACAGTGCTGTAAAATATTCCAGATTTCTTCTGTTTTTGCTTTTTTTGGTACCACTTGTGTTTCAGCTCCAAACATTTTCATATATAAGAAATACAAAAAGTATTTTTTAAATGATTTTTTTTCATTAAGGGGAAAAAAAAGCAATCCTAACCACTCAGCCCCTTTGGGAAAAAGTAATCACCCTCCAAAGTCTGAAAACAATAGGTAATTTTGGAACAACTGAAATGAAGAGTTTACAATAATTTAAAGTAAGTCTTTAATATGAACTGCATTGTAGAGCAATTGGTAGTAGTGATGTCTTGTCGCTAGGGTCCAAATCCCAGTCTGGGGTCTTTTTTTTTAATAATGTTTCCTCTTGTCACATGTCAATGTGCCCCTGGGCAAGTTACTCAACTCTGGGTTGCCTGCATATCAGTGTATACATTTGTGCACGCTTGTGAGTGCAAATGGTGTAGGTGTCTGCACAAAGCGCTCTGACCGGTCGGTATGACTGGAAAAGTGCTCCTCATTATGCATGATTTTAACTTTGACCATAGATGTAACTATTCCCATTTCCTAGTTATTGCTGTAGCCCAACAATTTTATCCTGCTAGTAGTTTACAAACAATGAGATTATACCTGCAGCCTGAATCCTCAAGTCAAGATCCTTTGCTGCTGCATTACCTTTCCTTACCTACACGTCCACATTTGCACACCTGAACCATTCAGTTGTTTATGTAAATGTTATGTTATGTAAATCAGACCTCCTAGTGTTGGGGGGAATTCAATACTTGGTCAAAGTGAGCAACCTATCATCTATTCAGTCAGTATTATTATGATAAAATCCTTAATTCAACTATCTACAAGAATAATCTTTATTCAAAAACAATGCATTTTGTGAAAACCCAGTTAGTGGTGAATGACATAAAAAAGTGTTGCTCCAGTATGTGACGTAGAAGAAGGACATGAACTTCTTCTATGTCTATGTTCTAGCAAATGTGGAACATATGTTCCCACCTCATAAAGGTTTGAGATATGAAACAGGACCAAATTTAAGATGAGACAAGCAAGCAACTGAAATAACCGTTCTATGTAGGATGGCTAAATTTTATCTGTTGTCTGATAGCTTGAATTTGAACCATTGTTCCTCCACAGTAGTCACCTGTGATGGACCATTTATTAGAACACCTCATTTTGGAGGTTTTTCAGGTCACGCTAATCCAGGAGAGGAGTCCCAGAACAGACCCTGAGGAACTACAATAAATATACCTTCTGGTCAGGTAGCATTTTACCCCACAATGAGCTGCAAAGTGTCTTAAGTTTCCCTCTTGGATCAGTTTACTTTGTACCCAAACTACTGAAGCTCAATAAATGAATAAACAGAATTCTGCTGTTTCAAAATTTATTGGTCTTATGTTAAATGTCTATATAACATATACATACAACATTTCAACAGAACTCTCAAGATTAAATGTACATAGCTTTTTCTTAGAATGGCAGCCTTAAAAACTTGCATTGCACTGTCAGGAAAAAAGTCAGCAGAATTATAAGGTTAAAAATCAAACTTCACTCAACAAGAAATTATGTGCCATTATTAGATTGTTTTTTGTACAAGTCTTTGTTGTGATAAATTTGGGGTTTCCTTTTTTTTTCTCACATAGGAATGACACTGTGGGATGATGATGATCTGAAGAATCATGTGCGAGAAACAAATCAGGGATTCAGTGATTTTGAAATGATTGCCTCTAATTCATTGCAGGACAAATCTAATGCATTAGATGTTGATGCATCACTTCAGGCAAGTTTTATGGGTGGGATGGTTGACGTTCAAGGATCTGCCAAATACCTGAAAAACACTAAAACCTCCAACAACCATGCCAGGGTAACAGTAAAGTACATGGCAACAACAACGTTTAAGGAGCTGTCTATGGAACATCTTGCAAAAGTGAAATACCAAAATGTTTTTGAAAAAGGATTAGCCACACATGTAGTCACAGGAATTCTTTATGGAGCCCACGCTTTCTTAGTGTTTGATAAGGAAGTTTCTGATACTGAAAGCCTTCAAGACATTCAGGGTAAACTAACAGTAGCAATCAAAAATATTCCAACAGTTTCAATATCAGGAAATGGTACTGTAGACTTGAAAGACGAGAATAAAGAAGGCTTTGAAAATAGTTCTTGCAAGTTTCATGGAGATTTCTTTCTTGACAATAATCCTACAACTGCTGAGCAAGCCATAATACTCTACAATAAACTTCCAACTTTTCTGAAACCAACACAAAATGAAACTGCAACTGAAGACAAACACACTGCAGTACCAGTAAAGGTCTGGATGCTGCCACTGACAAGTTTAGATTCTTCTGCTTCTAAACTGGTCCGCCAAATAAGTTTAGGATTAGTTCAAGAAGCACAGAAGGCCCTGGAGGACTTGGACGAGTTAGAAATAAGGTTCAATGATGCAATGAAACTGAAAAGTCTGGAGAAGTTTCCTCACATTGCTGAGAAACTTAAATACTTCAATGAAATGTGCACTGAGTTCAAGCTTGGATATCAGCAAAGTTTGGCAGAGAAACTACCATTAATCCGAGGAGGAGGAGAAGAAGAGGCAAAGCTTGCAGAGATCCTGAAGAAGAGACATTCTTCTCCATTCAATACCACAAGCCTGAACCAGTGGATGGATTGTAAAGAGAAGGAAATCTGGATGCTAGAGGCTTTTATCAAAATGATGAAAAACATAAATTTTGTCCAATCTGAAACTCAGCTGTACCAGGAAGTTCTGAGTGCAGACGATGCTTATTGCTTTGTCTTCACATCTTTGGGTAGAGATGAACCATTTCTCTCAGCTCTATCAGCCTACCTGAAAGGAACCACGGTAGACATTCAAAATCAGGGTCTTTGTGATGTAGAAAAGGAACAATGGTACGCGTCAAAGGAAAATATGAAAGACATGGCGAAAAAAGCAAAAGACTTCAGTAATCAGGCAAATTCATCCAAGAATGTGCCCAATATAAAGTTTCTATCAGTGGGTTTAAGAGATGATAACTATAAAGATTCAACCATCTACTATTACAAGGACGGCTTACTTGAATGTGATAACTCAACAAGTGTACTTGCTGGAAACTGTGACCACTGATGCTCACAACAAAAGTGTGACTGAAGGTTTCATCTGCTACTCTGTGGAGGCCTCTGTCTGTTCTGATTTCAAAATAGCTTTAAGTACAAAGAGAAAGAAAAGAGATTGAGGTGATTGAATAAGAGCTCCAGTTAAAACAATAAAGCAAAATAAATTATCATTTAGGAATTGCGCATTAAAATCATGATCACAAAATGAAATGAATTTTATGTAGACTAATATACAATGTGTATGTATATTCACTGCAATAAGTATGCTAATTCTGGCAGTAGTCATGTACTGTTTTCCTATTACTTTGTGTTAATTTCTTTGTTTTCACTCCCTTTAGATTTTTTGTAATGATACAAAATCAATAAAAATCTCTGTAATGTTTCTTACTGACTTGTTGCTTCATATAAGGTTAATCACTGACTAAATAAAGAAAATCACAGTCATGCAATTTTGTAAGCTGATGTAAGACCTCAAATGCAAAGAGACAGAGGCAGCCAGTGAATTTGAAAATCTAATGAAAAATGATGCCAACCAAGACATTTGATACAATACGTATTAAAGGGAGCCAGAGCAAAAAGCAAACCAAAACAGTCAAGGGAAAGAAGTGGCACAGAGACACAAAGAGAACACAGGGTAGAACAGAAAAGTAAAAATGAAGAAGAGGGGGCTGGTTGGACTGAAACCCTATTTATTGAGCCATACTGTTCAAAAAGCAACAACTCCAACGTTTCTGGGGAGGAACGTTCTGATCATGAAGGGATGGAGCTGGACATCTGTTGCCTCCAAATCCCTGACTCGTAATAAAGAGGTCTATGCACATAATAATTATTCATATTTCGTTTTGGTATAATTTAAATTATCCAGTTACTTTAAAGTAACTTGTAACGAAATTTGAGATATAAGAGTGGATCACAATGTAATGACAAACACAGACTGTGTTAAAATTGTAGGGCAGTAAAATTGTAGGGCTAATATCAGAAGAACAAGAGAATCAACTAGCAGCAATAAGCCAAAAACAGAAATGAAAATTGAGTAGCAACTCTTACAGTGTTACAAAGCAGAAAGAAATATTGCCCTGGCTTGGAATAGATTAGTTCAAAACACCCCTCCAAAAAAAAAAAAAAAAAAAAAAAAAAAATGTGTGCGCACCTAAGAAAAAAAGATTGCCCGCCTGGGGCCTAGGCCCTGGGCCCTTATGGCAAAACAGAAACTTGTTGCAGGACTGGTGAACATGTTATGGTGAGTCTGTTTAAATGGTATGTCTATGTGTGTACTTGTTTGTTTTCCTCTCCTCTGGATTTGGATTTTGCCTGGTCCTCCGATTCTTTTCCTGTCCACTCCAAAATGTACCTATAGTTAAGGTATCTGTTACTTTCTATTCTTTGATGCATCACTAAAGGGTTCAACATCAACACCAATTGAGTTAAACCTCATTTGTAAATTAATTACATTTTGGTCTTAGTTGTACAACATTCCACATTTCAACACCAAGAAAGTAGCAGCACTTCCGGTGTCACCTGCCACAACCTGCCACAGCTTAGTAAAAGCAGCTTCTAAGCCTCAGTGACATATGCCGTGGCTTCTGTGTCAGTTTGAATATAGAATATGAATCACTTTATTTCAGACAAATAAGTAACAAAAAATATATATTTAAAAAAAACAAAAAAACAGGGCATGCCAGGAAAGTGCTCGACCAGCAGCCATAGCTGCAATGGCAATTTTTTTTTTAAAACATGTTATCGTACTTCTTGGAAACTGCCTGTTAAGTGAAGTGTTATTAATTCTTATTATTTAATAAGATGTAAAATCTGTCATATGAGGGTGCTGTGGTGGCGCAGGTGCAAAGCACAACCCACATATTGAGGCTTTAGTCCTCATGCCAGTAGTCGCAGGTTTGATTCCCAGCCTGCCGACATTTGCCGCATGTCTTCTCTCTCTCTCTCAATCCCTAATTTCCTGTCAAGCTACTTTCAAATAAAGGCCACTAGAGCCAAAGAAATCTTAAAGAAACAAAAACAAACCAAAAAAATGTCATATAAGATCACTGCATTTACTTCAGATGTAAACAATGTCCTACAATTGTCTATGTCCGATCAGGCGAACCATTCCACAGGAAGTAGGTTGATTACAGATCATGAATGGTTAATGTGACTTAATGATAATCGATTAAGTCAAGTTTATTTGTATAGCACATTTCAGCAACAAGGCATTTTTAAGTCCCTCTACATAATATAAACATCATACACTCACCAGCAGTGAAACGAGCAGCAAACATTATATTTTGTCAAGTGTCAACATTACAATCATCAATACACATCAAATATGTTGATCAATGTTCCATTTGCTACTAATCAAAGGCAGCTTTAATACGGGTGGAGGGCTAGCATTAAGGTAAAAGTAACGTGTCTCAGTTGTTTTGCAGGTATTATGAAGTTTGTTCCAGATTTATTCTGCATTTAGCAGAATATAAATACAAAGAAAAGCAGAGGAGCAGAACACAGAATATGAAAAAGTACATTGGTATGAAAACCAAAAAGGAGAAACAAATATCCCAGATATGACAAATTAAACATATTCAGAGATCTAAAATGTTCATATGTGTTTAGAGCCTTCTTGTTTGTACTCTTGGAAATAGTGAATAAATATAGTTCAATTTCCTTAAACAATGTTAATTTTACCTTCATTTCTGCTTATTTTTTAAACAACAGACACATGAATATTTTAATATGTTAGAATTACATCACCCTCACTGATGTAACATGGCATTACTCTTATATTTACATAAAATGAATATGGTTTTACTTATTAAGAGGTCTTTCCTGCCAACAGCCGTCAGCAGGAACAACAGCCGTCAGCATCTTCAATAACTCCTTGAAGAATCTGAATTAATGAGCTATAATATACTACAACTGTCTAGGTTTGTGGTTGTGGATGGTGAGAATGAATGCAGAGACCCAGGTAAAGGTGAAATGATGTTTGATTTAATGATGAGAAGCTCAAACAGTCCACAGTGAGCAGGCGGCACAGTGATACAAGCAACGCTAACACTGGTAGCAACTGTTCAGAAATAACGACTGTAAATGAGAGCTGAAACCGACACAGGACTTACTACAGTACAACTGTGACGGCAATGGCAAACCATGCAAAAGGGTAGATGCGACGCGACTTGAGACTAGACAAGGATCCAACAAGAGACAGAGACAACAGGTGGGTTTAAATACGCAGGGAGACAATCAAGGAGCAACGAGGAACAGGTGAGACAATCAATGTGTAGATGGGACATCACAGAGACTCCACAGAAGAAAAAAAACCTAAATTAACACAGAGAGAAACTCAAATCATGACAACAACATGTTTTCTCAGATAAACTCAAAACTGCCTGGGAGGAGGACCTGGGCTCCTACATATTGGGGGACTCCATAATCAGTCTTCTTTCCTCCTCCAGTTTGCTCAGGTGTAGGAAAGCATCTCCACCTTCTCGCATTCAGTGGCTGGCTGACACCCTGCTTAAAACAGGAGAAAATCAGATTCTGACTACAACAGAAAGAGGTGTTGTTGCGCAACCCCCCCCTCCCCTTTCTCTTTCTACTCGCTCACTCTCTACTTCCTCTTCTTTGAGGGAAGATGTGCAACCAACTCTCCGTTTAACGGGTGAATTGAGTTTCCTAAATCTGCTGGGATTTACCCTGTTCAGGACTGAGGTAAACTCTGTTTAAGCTGGCCTGTCGAGAAAGACGCGCCTGGTTTCTAACGACCCCATTCAGGTGTTCCACCCTTCGTCCCCCTGTGAATTTAGCCAGACTGAGCAGCCTACAGCCAACTAGTTTCACAAGGGACACCTGTTAATGGCCGCTCCTTCTCTTTATTACAACGTGCACTTGTTACTGAACCAGGTTAGTTTTAGTGACTCGG
>CAEGAE010029263.1:0-47287 GCA_903067095.1 Girardinus metallicus | reverse complement strand
ATTGAATTAATTTCAGATTTTTGTATAACTTTTCTTCAAGTTAACAAAGTGAGCTATTATTGTTACAGGTTAATTTTTTAAACTACAGAAAAGTAACTGTTAGAGAAGCTCAAATGTGAAAAATTGGATTGATGTTGATATGCGATAGTAACACTGCTGTTATGTTAGATTTACCAATGTTTTATTTTATCTTTTTTTATCCGATTACCCGATTAATCGTAAGAATAATCGATAGATTACTCTATTACTAAAATATTTGTTTACAACAGCCCTAATTTTATTACATAATTTTTGATCAAACTCTCTCAGTGGGAGTAGGATTTATGTTGGCAGTGTACTTGGGAGCATAAATATGCAACTGTCTTTGCTACTGACGTGTAGTCCATATCTTCTGGTCCTGGGAATGGCTCCAGTGGCCAGTTGAAGAAGCAGTTGAGGAAGACAAGTCCAGCACAGGAAGCCCACACCACAAGAATGGTAATGAATGGGGCACCGAAATCATAGATGACCTGTCCACAATGAAGGAAAATTTCAAACTGAAGTGAAGGTAACTTTTTTAACAACTTATGGCCCAAAAGATCCAGAGAGCAAAGCCTTTAACATGATTTTGCTCTATCTTCTTTCTTCTTAGATCATATCTGATATGTATTTGACTGAGATTAGAACATTTCAAAATCATTTTGTCCTTTGAATACACAGATACAACAGAGAATTTTACATTAAAATTTCCCAAAAAGTAACAAAGAAAATAAACCAACAAAAAATACTATGGACAAAACAAGTTTGTTCATAGCTTCAAAAAATATGTGGAATATTTTTTAGATTTTGGACTCATTGGACTCATTTAATGTTCTTTTTTGAAAAGGAATACTTTTCCATACCTTGACACCAGGGAATGTGACTGCAGATGAAGCATAAGAACCAATCATGAGGGCGATGAAGGTAGAACGAAGGTTTCCAAACATATTAGGGAGCTAAAAGGTAAAGGAAATAAGGAAAACATCATTGATTAGCATATTCTATCCATATGACACCCTGTACTAAAATAACAAACAAAGATGCTAAAAAATATAAGTTAAATAAGGTCTGTTTCTCTGTGAATGTAAGCATAAAGGTTAAACAAGTATCATAGTTATGTCAGCTGCACTTATTTGGAGATGAGGAAATCGTATGGGAGCGCCATAAAGATGATGCCCAATGACACTCAGGTCAGAGGGCACAGTGCGGACCAATCAGCAAGACTGCATGGTTCAAAATGAGGAGGAGGTAAAAGCACAACAAACTGACATGAAGCAAATCAAAGCATAACAGACACACATGAACACACAGCTGTCCATTACACCGCACAAAACTCTTAGAGAGGGGGGTCGACACAGCTGAAACAGTCAGGGGGGGTGAACCAGTCCTGATACCAGAAACAAAGCACACAAGATGGACAGGGTAGAGAGTTCATTTCTTTTTTTTTAATTTTGTTTTGTTTACACCCTCTGCTCCAACTGGAAGAGAAGGATAACAGAGTTGGAGGACAAAACGGGGCGACACAACCAACAAAAAGGCATTCACGAACTGTTCTGTTTTCAAGTGGCTGAACAACAACAAGCACATTCTTTTACATAAGATTGGGGAGGGGATTTGCTATGTTGGGGAACCAGTTTACTGTATTTCTCAGTAGTAACATCATTCAAGTACTTGTCAAACTTAACCAGTAGATTTTAACGCTGACAGAGAGTTAAACTGGCATTGCACTGTGTTTCCCAATAGTCACTATGGGATGTGCATAGAAACTATACTCTAGAAGCCAGTGATGTAGCTTGTGTTTAATGATTAACCCAACACTGAGGCTTTCTTTTATAGCGTTTGAGGTTGTTAAGGCGACAAGGTGAACCAGTGTTCAAGGGTAAAGACATGTTTTCATGCATACTGTGGAGAATCTATTATTCCCTTAACTTTAGCTAGTGAGACATTTAAGACGTACAAAAGACTAAACAGTAGAGATGAGTGATTTAGTCTGTGTTGTTATTGAGGACTGTTGTTTCACAGAGATTTACTGGTGTAGAGCCACTGTCCGGTGAACAGCATCACCATGGTAGCGTCATGGACTCTTGACTGAGTTATCAAAGGCTAAAAGTGATGGTGAGAGGAAGCAACAGCAGGAGGAAAAACAGAGAGGAAAGAATGCAAATAAATAAAAAGGCGTCCACCCAGTGATTCCTTGAATTAATTAAGATTGTGGGTTGTTTTTCTTTGCCTCTGTATCCAAGGCTCCTCTCAGATTTAGTGAAAACCATTTAAAATATGTATCACTTGTTTGGGTCCCAAATGTCAGTATGTGAAGTCAGATATAGTCAAATGAAGCTATGTGAGATATGATATGAGGCCATATTTTGGTCATGTAAACAGTTCTTTAGTATTGCACTCTTGTGAACTTGTACACATATACAATGACTTGCAAAATAATTAAACTTTCTTTTTACAGTGTCACATTTTGTCACCGTGTTACCACAACCATTAAAGTATTTTAATTTGCGATTTTATGTGATTGAAAAGCACAGAATAGTGGATAATATTGAAGAGGTAAATGATACTTCTTTTTCAAAATTTTCAGACAAAAATCTAAAAATCTGATTGTATACTGTCCCTTTCATTTGTGAAACTCAAGAACACCATATTCTTTCCTTTTCATGAGACAATTATGTGCTGCTTTGCATTGCCCAAGCACAAAGAATCCCCAACAAAAATAGATTGAAGTTCTTGGGTGTTAATGGCACCACATTCCTATTTCATGTTACTCAGTGGTCCTTCCTCACATCTGAAGCAGAGCTGAAATACACTTCTGTAAATCTTTTCAGAAAAGATCAGAATAAAAGGAGGAATTCAAACAGGAGATGAAACAGAGTGACTAGCCAGTGGTCCAGTAAACAATTCTAGCAGAGTGTTAATGAGGAAGTCTTATAGAGACATACATTGCTCAAACAACAGGCAGCTGGTGCACCAGCTCTGCAGCAAGAAAAATGCAAAGCACACAAACCTGGCAAGCCCACTTACTGTAAGGGAGGTGAAGGTCATGCACATGCCTCCGAAGCCATTGAAAGTGAGTGCAATGAAGATAAGAACGGAGAGCTCTAAAAATGACACATCATTAGAGACTGCTGACAATCACTACATCACATGTAGATATGGAAAATGGACAGACTGAATCACATGGACTCACCATTTGGCTGGTAGGCTCCATAGGCAATGAGTAGGCAGGAAAAGCCAAAGCAAGTGCTGAAAATAGATGACCCTGTCAAGCATTTTTAATGACCGAAACTACTTCTCTTAAATTAGTTTTTTTTTTACAAGAATATGATGTAATTTCAATTAACTAATTGTGGTTGATTGCCCTTCTGAAAAGCAGTAATTAATACCCTGTTTCTGTTTTTTATTGAGCCAATATTGCTTTGCTCACCTGCCCAGTAGTCGAAGTTTCCGAGGCCCATATTTATCCATGACGATCCCCAGTGGCAGTGTGATAGCTGAGAGCAGGAAGGAGCCAACTGTGAAAGCAAGATTCAGCATCTCGTCCTGTTCTTTGCAGATCGGCCAGCCGTTCATCCTCAGTGGACCCTCCGGTACTAGGGGTTTCATCTCCACCCCATCCGATTCATCCGGTTCGAAGGAGTCAGCATAGTCTTGGGGGATCGGCGTCACCGACAGATTGTAGCTGGAGCTGTTGCCTGTAGAACATGATGAAATGATGGTCAGATGGATCTTCTATTTTTTTCCCCTCTTTGTTAAAACATGGTAAATATGAGCTTTTTAAATCTACTTTCACTTATTATCTGAAATGTAAAGTCTGCACTTCTATTTCATCACAAGATCTTGACGCATCATTACACAGTCGTCACATGTGGAGTGAACTCATCCTCAGTTATCTGTGCAGTAAATATCAGACTAAAAAATGCAACATGTCAGCAAAAAATCTGCAAAGACAGAAGAAGTTAAGCAGGAACACAGAGAAACATTTTGACTCAAATCTTGTCAGGCTGTCTGGGATTTTATTGAGACTTTATAAAGTGTGAGTGGAGTAAAAGGCGATCAGCTGGCAGAGGCAATGAACTGAGCCAGGTTATCAGAAACTTTAGGTTATAATGTGAACAGGTACAAAGGTTCAGGAAGAGACCAACTGATAGAGAATCTTGAAACATTGCGTCTTTTGTATCTACCAGCCAGTAACAGCGTGCCATTGCAAAGTGGAACTTCACATCATGACACATTTCATAACAAGGCGCCAAAGCCTTCTGCAGAACTTTGTATATAACTTTTCAAATATCCTGAAAATGTGTTTTCTTTTATATACTGTTTCCTGGTGCAAAGTGGAAAAATTGATCTCACTCAATATCAAAATTTAGTATTTGGTGTGCTGACAAATTGTGAATAAATTTTCCTCTTAGTTTTATGCATAACTATTGAAGAATGAAGTGAAATTAGCTTAAAATAGAAAATAAAAAATACCTGTTTGTGTAAAAATAAAAAAGAGATGTCCTGTGGCCACATGAACTCAAACAGACTACATGATTTCCTCCTGTTGCATAACACATGGTCCCTCTGTGACGCTACTTGCAGAAGGAAAACCAAACTTAAACCACACCACAATCTTGCACTTCTGGATTTTATAGCCACCTCCTGCACAGGTCATCTAACTTCTACAGCTCATCACTTTTCTATCAGCCTTTGCCCTCCCTGGTCTTTATCAGCACCTTCTAAACTTCCAAATTACTGGTAATAAATGCTGGATGTGGAACTCTCTGTTCTTCATTCCAAAAGTCACATAGCTGAAAAGAGCTGAGACATTCTTTTTTCCCTCTTTGGTCTTATGTCATCAGAATGAGATAAAACTCTTGTGGCAGATCTCCAACAATCTTTTTCTTTTTTACTAAAGTACAAATTCTAGTGTACCTTTTTAGGATTCCATGTAATAGACCAACACACATTTCCACACAATTGTGTGGTGTGTAAATGATAGGTAAGTTTTTTTCTCCAAATTAAACTCCGAAAAGAGTGTTGTGCATTTCTATACATCCCCTTTACTTTGCCAAAAAACTGTGACCGTATATAACTAAATTGTGATTTGCAACTCTGGAGGAGCTGCAGAATACTCAGGTGAGAAATTCCTGTTTGCTGCTTTCATCCAGCCCTTAAAAGGCACAGCAAAAATGTGAGATGGTCTGATTAAATGACAACACAACTGAATTTCTTTTAGAAACAATTTTTGGCAGAAAGCTAACATTAGCTTACACATGGTGGTGGTGGCGGCATCATGATATGAGGATACATTTTTCAGCAAGGCACACTATTTTTACATTTAAATATAATGGGAATGAATAAAGATGTTACTTTTTAATTTATCTGGAGATACATATTCCTTTTTCAACCATCATTTTTGCTACGCCTCATTTATAATAAATGACTTGGTCAAATCAGTGATTGTGCATAAATGTTATCTGTTCTTTAAAACACTAAGCACCACTTGGAATTTTATTAAGATGAGCAATAAGACAAGAGAAGAAAAAAAACACTTTAGAAAAAGATTGCTTAATCTTTTTACGGGATTTTTAAAAAGGAGCAACAAAGAAGCAGTTCATGTGGTCCATTCTTGGTTGTTGTCTTTCAATAGGTCAGTGTCTCTGTCCTCAACTATTGTAAGCTAACAGAGACAAGTACAGCACTGTAACATACTGTCCCAAGAAACCGTACTCTATTCTTTCGTCCCTTTGGACCACTTCGCCTACCTGCATGCCTGAATGCTCTAACGTATCTGATCTGTTTAAACCCCCTGAGCCCAGCCTGGGACATCTTCACAGATAGCATTTTATTTTCAAAGACTGGAGAAGATGGGAACGTATCAGGGTTGCTTGACATCACTTGAAAAAAAATCTTTCACATCTTTTAATTAAAGATTTCCTCCCAACCTTTAATTTGAAATGTATTTTCAGAAAGAAAACTCACAGCATTAAACCTGAATGAATTGTCCGATATATATGATGAAAAACGGTAAACGATGATAGAAGTCCAATCTAAACATTCAGACTCACCTTCCTCGTTGCAAAGGTAAGAGTAGAAGCCCTCAGACTTCAGCATGATGAGGAGGGAGCCCCATCCCAGCAGCACAGCAGAAAACAGCAGGTTCTCAATGATGGCAGTCACTGCCATCCACCAGCGCTTGGCAAAGGCTGTGGCAAGGGTCGGAGCCATGGCCGAGGGGGAGAGGGAAAGCTTGAGAAAGAGAAAGGACAGAAGAGGAAGAAGACTGGAAGAGAGCACAGAGAGCCTCCCCGACTGACGGTCAGAATGAGGAATGACGGATTTCTGAAAAGAGGAGTACAGGAGGGAGGGTAAATTGTAAAGTCAGCCTATCGGTGAAGCCAGTAAAACCCTGGAAGGGCTGGTTTTTAAAATGAGACAAGACTGAGCATCTAACTTTGCACCATTAGGAGCTCACTGATCATGTGAAAGAATTGTAAATGAGCCAGTATCGTAAGGAAAGAACTATTTGCACCCTCCATTCCTTTTTGATAAATTTAATACAAAAAGGAACAAATTATTCTTATAAATTGTGGTGATTTATATACATTCTTTAATAAAAATAAATAAAAGAACAATCAAATATTAGCATTACAGAGTTTCTGCAGGCGAACAAACTGGTCCAGACTGGACTGAAGACTGGTCAACCGATGACCCTCTTGTATTTCTCCTGAGCAGCCCCCTCCCCAAATGTCCTCTCATATTCACCCAACCGTCAAAAACGTTTTTCTGCAATTACTTTAGTGCATTCCAAACAAATGAAACAACCTGCTTTGTTTTTTCACTCGCAGAACCAGCAGATTGAAAAAGTAATGTCCACAGAAGTCACTACTTCTAAGAGTAATGAGTTTGCACAGATTAATTAAATTCTTATTCATGTCAACTGATAACACATGTTCTAGGGTCATTATTTAATCCTTTTCTTGTTAGATAAAAATATAAAAAAAAATTCTCACCACTCCAGGCTGCAGGTAGTGCTTCAAAGCACCCAGCTCTCTGTATCGGTCTTGGCTCCCTGACCAGGTATCTGTGAAAAACAACATTTATATACTCCAGCGCTCAGCGAAGGGCGCCCCCTATTGAATTTTGACTGCGTACAGTCTGTCCTCTCGTCAGCTCCCTATTTCTGAGAAAGACTTGTGTTGAGGGCAATGATGTGAAAACAAGACTATTAATCTATTTAGTAACCTAATACACCTAGAATGATAATGTCATGGCCCCATAATAGAGGTCATGGGAAGATTTAGAAAAACCCAGTTACAGTGGCGTTTAAGTTTGATCTTATCAGCCGTTGAAGAATGGGACGTGTATAAATGGAAGGGATTAATCACGCCAAACAGTGTCTGAGAAGTTAGAAGACAACATATCTGCAGGTGTCAACACTTCTGTGGCTCAGTCGTAACTATTGATTGATCAGGAGAGCAGAACAAAGCCTTGACGCAGATTCAGTGCTTATGTGAGCGGTTCTCAGATGTTTACTGTGCTTTGTTTTCGAACTGTGGTCAGCAAGCAGTGGTGTTTTTAATAAGGATGTTGGCTTCCTGTCTAGGGCAGCGTGACCTGCGGGGCACCATAAGTACTTCCAACAAGTTTGCATGTCACTGTAGCGGGCGCAAATTTCTGGGAGAAAATATTCCTCGGTTGACCATGATGAGGAAGTGGTCAAGAATGACATACAGCTTCTCACTTGATGGTAATTTAAAGAGCCATTTCATCTTTTTCAGATATGTCTTTATAAAATTAAAACCACCCTAGAAGACAATTATCAAAACAAGATATATCTGAAATAAAAAAAGAAAAATTAGGCATTTGAAGGATGGGGTGGAGGATGCCCACTTTTTGAAGATCAAAAACTCAGAAGCTGTTTTTTATAGTTTATTAATTTATGCAATAAACATTCTTGGATGCTGAACGTTAGGCCTACTCATGTTGACCCATTTTGTGACTAAAAAAAGATAAAACAGTCATCAGTAATTCTTCATATACATGCATATGAAGAATTACTTCTAAATCTTTAGGCATATTCATGCCTAAAGATTTAGAAGTTTAAATGAATTGCATGAAAGTTGGAAGGGTTACAAATACATGATGGTTAAAAGTTGTTTTTCAGTTTGGGTAGTGTTTGTCTTAACTTGCAGTGGACTCTGGATCTGATGTGATCAATATGCAAATCAATCACTGAGTGAGCAACAGCAATCACAGGGACATAAACACTGATATGCTAATTTCTGCTGGTACACAGGTCAAACTGTTAGATTGAAAGGTAAAGAAACACTCCTCTATCACATCCTGGATTTGTGTTTCAGGAAATGATGATGGACAGTCTCCTAGACCTGTTACTATGAGTTTACCATGGAGCTTTATGTTATATACAGACAAATCTCCAAGTTCATATCCCCTTAATCCTTATTTTGTTGAACAAGCTGTGAAATATTATTAATTTTTCCAGAATCTACCACATTTATATATTTAGCTTTATTGTCTTGAATAATAAGATGTTTGGCATATGGAAATCCATCTGCCACAAATTACAAATAACTACAGGCCTGTTTGAAAATGTTATGTGACCAACTAATGGACTTCTTGGGGAAAAATGTATTATTTTCGAGAAACATTAAGATTTAGAAAACACACTACAATCACTGTTGTAAAATTAATGAATTCCATTTTTTGTCAATAGATAATAACTGCTGTGCTGATATTTTCCTTAAGTTGCCAAAAGCCTTTGACACAAGTGACCAGTAATTTTAGATACAATAGAATTCTATTGTATGAGCTCAAAATTTGCTGTCATTTTCCTCTTTCCTCTTGCGTTCAAAGCAAAGGGGGAATTCAGTCATTTGATTCTTGTGTTATAAGATTGACATAAATGTTTACCTATATTGAAAAGAAATTTGGCCCTTTATAAATTTAAATGTTTTTTGTCACAGAGCAAACATGAACGAGTGATATTTTTTTTTGTAATGTTTTTTTTTAAGTTTAAATATTGATGTAATTGAAGTGAAAATGTTTTCTGTATTTTAATGCAAAACGTTTATTTTGTGCTGAATTTCAACAGTAAAATGCAGCAAGTTCACCAGACCCACAATCAGTGGCTGTGTAACAAAAATATGAGCATTTCACCAAGGTTAAAATGTAATTTCAGTTAATAACTAAATTAGTAACAAAATAACTAAATCAGAAACAAGTGTACCTTATGAAAAACAATACATGGTTTGAATGAAGTTTGACTTAAAACTACAGCACTGCTTTCTTGTTCCCCATTTAAACAAAACCTTCCATGAAAAACTAAGCTCTTGCTAATGGACTGAATCCATCTGATGAACTTAACATAATTTCACAAAATCTACAACATTCACACCATTTTACATCATGCTATTCTCCATAAAAAAAAACCAAACATAAATCTGTGAACAGTGATGCAGACTCTGTTGATCGCTGCATTCAAAAAGACTCCACGACCTGCTCTTTGAATAACTTTCCCTTTGACTGAATGGATGCATGAATGATCACCACCTTGTGGTAGTAAGAGATGCTTACATGCAGAAGTAAAAAAAACAAAACAAACAAAAAAAACAGATCTTGCTTTTTGTCAAAAACAAATTGAGTGAACACAAAACAGCTAGAAGAAATAGATTTATCCATACATTCAAAACCAACTTAAAATATTTGGTTCAACATCTCTTTTTTTTAAATAATGGATTGACAGTGCACAATTCAAAAATACCATCAAGTTATTGAAGTAGGCATGACCATTCAGTGATTGACATAACATACACAATACAATGTATTATGTATTATCTTACATAGTTTTGATTACATTAGATAATCAAAAGAAAGGTGCATCATTGACCATAATTGTGCTTACACATATACAATCATCTGGCTCTCATCTATATATTCTTCTTGCTAGTAAACCGAATCCATGTGCGAACAGCAGCGTCTTGAAACTGACTTGATGTTCTGGTGCTGCAGCTATGAGGAACACAAGAAAGTTAGTTCTCTGATCACACAATGAACAAGTTTAAAGTAACTCCAGAAATACTTTTTTAAAATATTCCTTTTTAATATGTTCATGAACATGACTGCACGCATACTGTTAGCGCCACAAGGTTACCTGACCCAGATGATAAAATGTTCCTTTACTTAGCGCTAATCAAACAGAATCAGATTGTGAAAAACATTCCAATTGCTTCGTATAACCACACTAACTGCAACCTGCACCACTCTGGTGCTGGAAAGAGTTAAATGAGCGGTGAGCTTTTACCAGGCTGAATATAAATATTGACAGTAGCTAAAGAATACCTTAGTGTTTAAATATACTAAAATTTGTTTTATTTAACACTACATTGGATTGTTGCAAATAACTATTAGAAAATAGAGGCATAATTACATAAGCGTGTAAACTTTTCTTATTTCCTTTGGGACAATCAGAAAAGCAACAGTATTGTTTACAGTATTGTTCTGTCTTCGCTGCAGCCTTGTTCCTTCTTCTCAGACAAATTTCTCCCATGGGAGACAAATAAATAATCTTATCCTATAATTACAAATGTATACATTCTAGGCTTCAATTATATTCTCATTTTCTGTTTTGTATTTTTAGCCCCTTGGCCTGCATTACTTAGGATATTTTGTGTGGTGTAGCTATGAATGCTTTGTTTCAAATAGTCCATCAAATAGTTTGTCTAAAACAAATAAAGCTAATTGGCCTAATATTGCTCTCACCTTTGTTAGATTTAGATTTTAAAAGAAATTGTACATAACAAATAGTTTATGATAGGAAATGGAATAGACAGCACTTACAACAAAAGGCTGGAAGGCCTCCTTTTGATTACCCTAATCTTTAGGAAATAAGTGTTTTTTATTAGCACTCCCTTTCTCTCTAATTTTTACATAGTGTTAGGAGAATGCATGCTGAAATGTGTCCAAACTAACGACAAGGATCCTGCAGTGGTTGAAACGCTTGGTAATCTTAAAATTTGTTTCAATGGGATGAACTTTTGTACTGTATATAGAGGCACATTTCTCTTACACACTCACTGCAGTGAAAGGAAAAAAGGGAAATATGTCATTCTAATGAATTGACTGTGTTTCAACTTTCACAACTTAGGGGATGGCCACAAGAAGGTAGCTATTTCCCAACAATTTATTCACATCTACTTCAATAATATAACTGAAACTTTGGCAAACAAGTTCAGAAGAAGGCCTAAGTTTGAACTGATCCAAAAACAAGAACAGTAAAATAGTTCAACAAACATGGCACTGGCACCGTAATCCGACACACATGGGATTTTTACCCTCTCAAAAAGTTTTTTCCGAAAATTTTTTAGTGTGAAATTATGAAGCTGCATAAAGAAAACCCATATTTCATTTTTTTTTTTACCAGAGGTCCCTCATGCCTTAACAAGTGTAGAGGGTGTGGTAGTTGATTATTTAATCAGAGTAAACTTTTTTAACTCCTTCTACAAAGTGGAATCAGCAGTACTTGCACCGAGATTCATTTTCTACTGAATGTATAAAAAAATCCTTCTATAATTTGCTCACCTGGCAAGGGGCTCTCTGTTGCTGTAAGGACACAAACAAAGCAAATGTAGGAGGAACAGTTCAACAGCTTGAATATGTGTATGTTTAATAAGCGGCACAAATAGAATACCTTAAATACACACCTTTTATTGTATAAGTGGTCTCCATGCCTGCATGGATGTGGTCAAAGACGTGACAATGGAGCAGCCATGTTCCTGGGTTTGCTGCCACCATCTCAACAGTCTGGAATGTCCCAGGGAACAAATCAAAAACATCTGCACGATGCACGTGGTCCGTCTAACACACACACATCAGTCCATAAGGTACCGCAAAGGGAACAAAGAAGAGGAAATATGCAAAATAACACAACTGAGGAACTGTGAGTGTTCTGGAACAAACCCTGTAGATGAAGGTTTCGGCATGAAAGTGAACTGTATGCATGTCTATTTCATTGCCCATGCCAAGTAGATACCAGTCGACTGTCTCATTCTCCTTCATCACCAGTCCATGGAGGTTACCATACAGTCTACCATTAATTCCTGTAACACACACATTTATAAATCACACAACCAACTGTGATGGGAAACCATCCGAACATAAAATTAAATCTTTTTACCATAACACTTCCCTGTTTTGACTATAAATGATGTAAGTAGGAAAACAGCAGTTTTCTACTTTGTTGCAAAATCTTTTATAGACTTGTTGTACTTGTGCAAGATTTTTTTTTTTTAATCTTAGGATTTTACCAAATTTCTCAAGATGTTTGTTTCAGAATGTAGCATTTACTTTGACTGGATGACCACTCTGGACCGCTGGAAATGTAAACGCTTCATTTTGAAATGTAAACACTTCAAAGCGTCTCACAGAGATCTCTTAAAAGGCCCATGCTTGCCAAAAATAGATGGTCATTTTTTTAACACGGATGACACATTGACCATGATGATTATTCATAAGACCACAGGGAAATGTTTTTAGTCCATGTCGCCATGTTTCATAAGTACGTCTAACTGAGACAATGTCCCCAAATGTTATATTCAAAGCATGTCTCATCCACACAGTATTTCCACTTGTTTATTGCGACTGTGTTTTATATGCGACTGAAGTTTACAAATCATTTAATTAAAAAGTAAAAGTTTCCACCCCACCCTCTTTTGTTCCTACCGTGCATCAAGTTACTCTCCTCAAAGTCTTCATCTTTTATAAATGTTCCAGGATCAACGCCAAGGTATGTCTTAATGTTGTCATCCAAGTACCAGGACTGGTTTTCATCATACACCAAAAACAGCAACGCAAACTCCCTGTCTATGTCCCGCCTTTGTCTGTCGACCAACTTGCCATGGCCCAGAGTCCCTGGTTTGCATATCACCAGGGGCCCAAGAAGACCACTAAAGAGATCCTGAGCATGAACACATGAGTTCTTTAGCTACTATTTGGACAGGAAAATTAAACTGCAAATGATGTATTTACAAGTTAATGTTTCTGTAAGAAGGAGGGATGTACCTTGATGTAGTCAACAGATGAGAAGTAAGCATAGGTAATGCAGTTAGGATCTGAATTCGCTGGGCCAGAGCTTTCAGGAATATCCCAAGTCAACTCAATAATGTGGCCTGAAGGAAAGATAGAATATATAAACTTCTTAAAGTTAATTCAGAGAAAGCAGCTCCTGTACAGATTTGTTTTCCTTATTCTCACCAGGTGGAACAGCAATGTGTGAACCGCTGGCCTTGACTCCATGTGGTGTGATGGAGTAAGGCCGACTGGCTTTGTTTTTGAATATAATCAGAATCTGATCTCCCACCTCTCCATGGATTATCGGACCTACAAATGGAAGAAAGATATTATCTGCCATTCTCTGTGTTTTTTTAGCAACGCTGATGTAAGGAGGTGCTAATCTCACCCAAGATGCCCAAGTGTTCCTCCCGTGCCTTCTGATTTTTGAAGGTTTCATCTGTGTATTCACGATACACTACCTTCTTATAGCGGGAGCCAATCCTGTTCTCCCCTTTACCCACAAATATATTGCCTGGACTGGGAGACATGTACCAATTAGCTTCCATCAACAAACAGTAATAAGTTCCACCACTAATTACAGGCTCCAGGTGCAACACGTAGACACATCATCCCACAGTCGTCCTGCCTTACTCACACACCTCTCCTCTGGATTTGTTTTGTGTTTCTCCAGCTCCCAGTCTCTTGTAGGTGAGTAGTCCCATTCAATTTCCTCTGCACTGATATAATACTTCACAATCCTGGTAGTATTAGAGTGTGGGGCATGTATTCTTTTGCCCTTGCAAGGTTTCACTTTGTAAAGGTGCCTCATGCCAGCTGAGAAGTGATCTGTTGTTCTGCAGTCCACCTCAAACAGACCTGAGAGGGTCAATGAACAAAACAAATTATTTCATCACATTTTATTATCATGATTCTTAGTAAATTTCCTGTTGGAACAAAAATGATTGTCTTCAGCTGTTGAAAGTTTTGTGTGTGAGGGTAACATACCCCTCTTTCTGTTTTAAATTACATTTGTCCCATAGGTCCAGTTTATCACTTAAATCCTACTATTGAGATTTCCTGCAAATTCTCCCATCAGTAATTTTGTGGAACTCACGTTTTCCTAAAATTCAAGCGATGACACTACGGGAAATGTCATGATACAAATCAAGAAGAACCTTGTTGAGTCCCAGGTATACATAATAAACTTTATAGAAGACTTTTAATTAATAATCAGATGTATTAGATTAATTGATCAGTAATTATATTTCCCTCAGTAAAAGCCAGTATTTTTGACAGTTTCCTAGTATAGAGCAACCACAAGTGTGTTCCAAAACACTTGGAACACACTTGTGGCTGTTGCCCATAAGCAAGCTTCATGAGGAGATAGAAGGCAATTTACAAACCATTTTCTTTGTCTACCTGAAACAATTCTCAGATGAAAATATTTAGGCTAGCCAATTTTTTAAGGAGCAAACAACCCAACAAATTCGCTTCATGGTCATATTGCACAGCGGTTTGCGAACTTGCACAAAACCAAAAACTCTGAGACTCTGCATGCTTCATTAAATACTGAATGTAAGCATTCATAAGAGTACAAGAGTGTAATCATTAAGCCAAAACCAATAATTAGTAAGAGGCTAAACATAAAGGAAATTTGTTGTATTTTTTTAAATAATCACCATTTTTTTTTTTTGTATGGTTTAAAATGATAGAAAAACATAAAGCCTATGAAAAAAACAGCGATACATTTTCTTCTACTGGATGTTTATATCTGTAGAAAATGTAATAAAAAACAACTAAAGAACTTCATTTTGCAAATTAAGTGCCATTAGTCAATGTCAAAAACAGAAAAACTCCAACCTGCATTTGTTATTATGCCTAAAAGTCTTAATTAGTTCTTTGCTATTATTTTTTTGCCAGCGATATTAACAACTACTGTGGAAGGTCCAAAGGGCCACTGGGTTTTGGTGTCCAAACATTATCCTCCCTTAGATCACATTTTATAATACTTTTGCAGTAATAGAAAATGAATGCATGACTAACCATGATTATTTGGCTGCATGAAGAGAGCTGCAGTGGTGTGGGGAAACAGGCTGACTGTATCGCGTGTAGTGCTTTGTTTCTTGAAGGTGTTTCCCTCAAAATACACTCCATGTATGTCTGCCTCTGTGCCGAGCCCAAAGGTGTACCACATGACATTGTCCCCGGCACACATTTCCAGCCCCGGGAGGTTCCCGTACATGAGTCCATTTATAGCTGAAAGAGAAATGGACAAAATAATTAGCGGAAGTACAAGTTGGATCTCGAAAGATAAAACTATGATCTGTGTTCATAAAAGACTCATTAAGAGAAAACTGTGCAGCCTTTTTCAAACAAACTAATTACCATGCATTTTGTTGCTCTCCACAAAGGTCTCGTCTTCTTCATCTGTCTCAGCAGTGCCGAAAAGCCTGATGTTTTCATTCAAATACCAGCTCAAGTTTTCATCCATGACAGAGAAAAGGAGGAAGAACTCCTTGTCAACACCCTTCTGTTGAACAGTAAACACACACAACTCAGGAAACAAAGGGACGTTTAGAAATTACAGAATGTGTTTACGTATGGCTTTGTAGCAGTGCACCTATAATTAGAGGATACACAACACAGTAGGTAGAATTCTCTTACTGCAGGAAAAGTGTGTGCGCAAAGAGATTATAAAACCCCTACCTGGATTCCATTCTCCCCCAGCGCTCCTCGTTTACACACAAGTAGAGGTCCTACTAATCCGGAGTTGGTATCCTTGACAGGATCCGTGGCGGAATAGTACATGTAGGGAATACAGGGAGAATCGGATGACGACGGGCCTTCCAGCACCCGCCAAGTGTAGACGAATTCCTTACCAGGGTCAACATGTGACCCTGGTTTGTCAGAACCTGAAACATTACAGACAAAGAAATGAAAGTTCAATTAATACACCTTCACAGTCTCATTATATTTTGTGTTCATTCAAATAAAGTTTAAATTTTTTTTATTACTGTTACTATTGCATTTTATTATTATCTGAATTCCCTGAGTCAATATTGTTTTTAATTTTTAGTGAATCCAACTAATCTCTCTCTGTAAATTGGAACAAATTAGCAAAACAGTGTGAAAATAAAAAAGTTTAGCTTTAAAAAAGAGTGAAGATATTGTTGACAAATGCACAACAAAGTTTTTTTTTAATTTCTTTTCATAATACAGGCTGAAAGAAAATCCTCCAGAAACAGGTATTTTTTAGCCTCTAAAGTTTGTAGTGAGCAGGATTGTCACCGACTGCTTCCTCACCATCTTCGTAGCTCATTCCCTGGAAATGTTTTTCATAGTGAAGTCCATGAGGATGAATGCTGTAGCTTCTATTGGCCTTGTTCTGGAATGTCACTCTAAGAATATCTCCCTCCTCTGCCCTCAGAACAGGACCTAGTCAAAGGTTTGAAGAAGGAAATTAACAGCAGGCTGCTTTGAGATGACAGAAGAAATGCAAGACGAGCAACTTTAACATTAAACAAGACATTTGGAAAAAAAGCCAGAGAGAAAAACAAGTACCCAAGAGTCCATGATCGGATGGTGATGCTTTGATGTGGGTGAAGTTATTGTCTGTGTACTCTTTGTATATTACTTTTACATAGGTACCTCCAATTGCTCCATTATCTCGGCTAAAAAACACCTCTGATGCCCTATAAAGGAAAGGACAACAGAAAACAACCAGTTCAATAGATCTATTATTCTATTTCTGACATACACAAAAAACTTGATTCAACAAAACATGATCAGCTAAGAACAAATCAGATCCCAGATGCAGACAGACAATGCTTTCTATATGATGTCAGTTTTTGTGCGAAGATATAAAGCCAGAACAAGGGAAGCATAAGTATTAAATACAATTAGAAGGATTACATTTCCAACAAAATTAGTATAAAAATTAGAAAACTTTATAACAGACATTTCTTACTTCTACTACCTCTAGTGACAATTTTTAAATAAAATATTACCAGGTGAAAAAGCAGTCAAACTTTTTTACACTACTAGCCAACTTTTTTTTCTTTTTTCTTTCTCTGCGTTTGTATTTCTATGCTTAACAAGATCTCTTAGTTCACTGTTTTTTTCTGCTAGTTCTGCTAGAATAACTAAGCTAAGAATAGCTTACCTTAATTATTCTTGCTCTTCCTATTAAACTAGTGTTTTTCCCTCATGTAATGTTTGTTTCTCCTCTAACACCTTTTTACTTATAGATCTATTTACCCAGTTATTCTCATTTCAAATAACATTTCTGCTGTTATTTGTACTCTCCTGTTGTTTTCATTGTCACTTCTTGTAAAAAGCCTGTTGTTTTTTTTAATGCTGAAATACACAAACACATGTACATTTTAAAAATTATCCTACTAACTTGGACTTTGAATCGGAGTACATCATTTTTAATAACGATGTATTTATCAAGATTATTTTGTGAATCTTGATTTAATTGCCTGTCTTTTTGCTGCTGTTGCTCCAGAATTTCCCTACTGCGGGATAATAAAAGATATTTCTAGTCTGGTCTAGTCTAGTCTAGTCTAGTCTAGTCTAGTGTACTCTGGTCTGGTCTGATCTAGTCTAGTCTAGTCTAGTCTGGCCTGGTCTGATCTAGTCTAGTCTAGCCTAGTCTGGTCCGATCTAGTCTAGTCTAGTGTAGTCTGGTCTGGTCTGTCTGGTCTGATCTAGTCTAGTCTAGTCTAGTCTAGTGTAGTCTGGTCTGGTCTGATCTAGTCTAGTCTAGTCTGGTCTGTTCTAGTCTAGTCTAGTCTGGTCCGATCTAGTCTAGTCTAGTCTAGTCTAGTGTAGTCTGGTCTGGTCTGGTCTGTCTGGTCTGATCTAGTCTGGTCTGGTCTGGTCTGATCTAGTCTAGTCTAGTCTAGTCTAGTCTAGTCTAGTCTAGTCTAGTCTAGTCTAGTCTAGTCTAGTCTAGTCTGATCTGATCTAGTCTAGTCTAGTCTGTTCTTCCCTCAGCCTGCCCAGGTTAGGGTTAACTGATAACCTCTTCACTCCCCCAGATGATGTTGCTTTCTAAGTTTCCTGTCCTACCTCTTCCTAAGGAGATACAATCAATGCCTCTATTTCCTCACTGGGGGCCTGGCCAAGATTTCCACTCTTAATCTTATATCTCTCACAGCGACCTCTGCTCCTCTCATGCCAGTTTTAACAGCGGTATCTCCACCCACACTAGAAGTTCCTCAACTCATATCCTGGAGATGTTTGGATTACTTTGGTGTTTCTATTTGTGTTGTTGTTGTGACTCAAGGACAAGTCTAGTTGTCTTACAATTGGAAAGTTACCTGTCAATCTATTCTGGTGTGTGCATTTGTGACTAGCTGTAGTGTGAAATGCTTTGAGGTGTTAGCATGACAAGATGTGAGCCATTTAAATTCAGACCTTACATTATTTATTCGAATTCAGCCGGGACTCTGGCTCGGTCACCTTAAAACTTCTACGTTACTTAGAATTATCATATCCTAAGGGATATGATAATTCTTGGTTTATCTGTTGAAACTAGAGACCATCCTATAGTTATTAGTTATGTTACAGCCAAATCAGGCCTCATTCGCCATTACACTGAAAGTCCACATTTTCAGAACACAAATCTCACCAATGGGCCTTGAATCTGGATTATTCAAAACATTGCACTATGCCTCACATGAGGCAATGCTAAGCATGATTACTCACCTGCCCTCTTCGGTAAGCGATGTGTTTTTAATCAAATTCTTTTCTGAGGGGGCATAGTTCCACTGGACTTCCTCTGCTGCCAGGAAGTAATTCCTGACAACACCAGGTATTGTTGTGCTGCCAGACGAAGAGTCACATGACATCACTTCGTAAAAGGCCTGCATACCAGCTGAGAAAAAAATCAAATAGGCACAAAATAAGAGTTTGTTTACAAAAATTACTTGTTTATCTTTAGATGACAAGAAATTGAAGAACATCCAAAAGTGTTACTTGCCACAAATTTAAACAATTCCAACACCACTTATAGACTTTAACAATTAATGCCTTGCAAAACCTTTTACATACTTTCAACATTTTCACAATTTGTCACGATCCAACCAAAAAATTCACTGTATTTTTCCTAACTAATGTAACACACCAGCACATATTGGTGCATACTGGTGAAGTAAAAGAAAGAATACATGCTTGTCTAAATGTTTTAAATGTTCAAATAAAAAAAACTGACATCCTGAATCAATTCTTTCCAACCAATTTTGGTGTAATTAAAACTGGAAGGCTTTTACCTACTTTGAAAACAAGACTGAATCTTTGTTTTTTGCAAAATAGTTAAAGCTCAGTCATACTGGGTGGAGTCTGGGATGACCATTTAGTTCCTTGTTTTGACACAGTTTTTCCACCCAAGCTGATGATTTTTGCAGCACCTCCTGAACTACCAAGGGACTCTTTTCTGTTTCACCGCTTAAAGCTCGTCTTGTAAGACCAATCATTTTAGGTGATCATATTTTGGCAAATTAGCAATCATGCTTTGTTGCTTATTTTTAGAGGTGTTACCCAGGGCAGTTATAAAAAGGGGTCTCCCAAGTAAGGTTAAACAAGTATAAAATTTAACCTGTTTTTGTTGTTTATGCTTGTGCAGTCAATAGGAAGCTGGAAACACCTGGTTGCTACTGAAAATTCAGAGACTTTTGATTGTACCTATTGAAAACTACTTCACTGTTTCCCAGCCAGAAATGAGATGAATTCCAGCGAATGGCAGACAGACAGGATTGCTAAGGGTGCTTTGCTATTCATACAAAAACCATCACTCATTATGCTATATTCTTTCCAGTTTTAGATGGTGAATTGTATAGTTCTCTGTGAGATAGTTTACACTTATTTACTGGGAAGAATGAACTGATAAGAGGTTTCTGAGTGAGTGTTATACTATGGAACTGATAATGGAGGTTTCAGTGAAGATGTTTTTTCTTTTTTTTCCAACCGAAACTGATTTAGGGACAGAGGTGCCAATTATCCAGAGATGGGAGAAACTGAGAGAAACTCCTTATAGGACAGAGTTGGGTGGAAGGCACTGTGTACGTGACAGATAAAATATAAAAGGAGAATTGTATGTATTAAGTTTCACTTCTTCTTCCTTCTTCTCTCTTGCTTTTCTTTTCTCACTCGGTGATATTTACTCTGATTTTCTAAATAAAATATCTAAAGACAAATACGCATTTCTCTGATTGATTCAGTGTATCGCTCTCTCCCAAAACGAAAAAGATTTTTCCTAAACAGTCATATAAAAATGTGAAAAACATTTTCAAGGAACTGTATTTGTTGTATTTTGAGAGAGTACAATTCTTTGAGACGAATGTTCTCTGGACTTTGGACACCAATAAAACACATCATGGTCCAATTTGAACAGAAACACACCCCTCTGCTATGTGAATGCTGGTAACACAAAACAGCAGCACCCTACAGACACACATTCTCCCCTGTTAGCAAATCTTGGTAGCCATTTAGAGGGGGCAGAGGTGAAACAAAGGTTAAAGGGCAAGTTGTCCTACCTTGTAAGTGGTCATTAACCTGGCAGCTCAGCAGCCACTTTCCTGTCATTTTTGGGACCATTGTAGCAGTAGCAAACGTAGCCGGAAACAGGCTGATTGTATCAGTGCGGTGGCCTCGGTCCAGCAGAGTGTTTCCATGGAAAAAAGCACTGTGGATATCCACTTCGTTACCCATCCCAAATAAATGCCAGGCTACAGGCCGGTGCTGGCAGAGCTTAATACCAGGCAGATTACCAAATGTGTATCCGTTTATAGCTGTAGTATAAAAGAAAACATTATTAAATGAGCAGTAAATAAAAAAAACTAGTGTATTTACAGAATTTAGTATTATTACAATGAACTTTTCAACAGAAGTGAAGCATAAAAGAATTACGATCGGAAAACTAATTTACCAGTAAAAAGTATTCTAAGTGTGCAGTTAAAATGTGTGTTTTAACTGCACACATTTAAAACAACTGTGTGCAGTTGTTTTAAATGAGAACTATCTTAAAAGGGGAAAAAGGTTCTCACCATGCATCAAGTTTGACTCCTCAAACTCTGGATCATTTGAAGAGACCCCATCTGGTTCCAAACATCTCTTAATGTTGTCTTCCAGGTACCAGCTCAGGTTTTCATCCACCACACTGAACAACAAATAAATGTCCTGATCGACATCCTTGCGGGCCGACTTGGAAACTTGTCTTCCAGGATTCTTCAGAATTCCTTAGAGAACAAACAACAGATGCTTCTTTAATGTCTTTTCAGATATTTTTATTTAATTGGAGAACTTCTCCTAGAATTATTTTTTTAAATTAATGCTGGGTTCAGCTAATTTATTATTAAAACATATATAGTGCAGACAAGAACAATGCAGTTTTTCTATATTACATACACAATGATACTCTCCAGAGAAGCTGACAGTGTTTCATATACTTTTTTGTACCTTTCTTGCATGTGATGAGAGGTCCAATGAGGCCTGAAGCAATATCCTTTGGAGTATCAATATGGGAGTGATAGACCCAGGTCAGGCAGTTGGCGTCATCGTTTGCGGGGGCAAACCTCGGTCTTACCTCCCAGCGGTAAGTGTAGCTGCCCCCTGGAGGGACAGAGTCATCCTCCTTCAAATCATTGAATGTCTTGTCTGGATACAGAGCTCCTGATAAAACAAAGCCCATTATTAGTGCTCTCATTATTTGCATTCAGATCAGTTTTACAGAACAGGCGCAATAATATGCTTTTCATTCCCCAGATTTACCGCATCATTCAATTACTTTAGGTTCTCTTGAGTTTCTTTACATGATTTTGTGGCCTTTTAACTTAAAATTGGTCAAGAACTTAAGGAAATAGCGACTTTCTTTTCCTTAGCATTCCATCTTTTGAGCACAATATTTTTAAGTGAATTTACAGGGTTTAAAGTGTTGTTTTACAACAAATTCTACAAATCCATCAGATCCAGTTTATACAGAAGTATATAGCCATCTCAGCTCAGTATACAGAAGGATTAAAAGACGATTAAGTACGTTCAAATTTGATTCCAGCAGGGCAACAAGGCAGTAAAGTTCACGATAGCTGACTTTGCAGCTACCGCTTCTCCTGATCAAGCACAAGCCAATAATGGACAGATGACGTAAATATCTTTCCAGCAGTTCCTCATACTGAAGATGAATGTGGCAAAAGTGGAAAGAACTCCCTTTCAATGGGAAGAAACTTCCTACTGTCATTTGCCCATGCATTTTACATAATTTTAGAACTGTTTTGTACATTCATTATAGAATGAATGTAACTGTTTATTTTATATTTCCCATTCAAAAAGCTTAATCATACTGTGCATTTGAATTTGGAGCACTTTGCACTGGTGAACCTTAGACCAAAAGCATTTTCCTCACATGACATTGGTTAATAGCTAATTGTATGATTTCTATGTATCTGATAACAGCATTTATAGTTCCTCTTCTTCTATTTCTGAGCAGTTTCAGTTTATATATCTGCGGGAATTTAGCAGAAAAGCTTCATGAAGATAAAAGCACAAATAAGTGGTTTGTTTTTTGACTGTGATTAAAAAACTGTTCCCCAGGATGGGTGTGTGACTAAAGGGGGTGGTGGAGAGCAGAAAATGCTCAACAGAAACTAAAGCCTCTCAAAGCTGTCAGAGTAATCTTACTCTTGTATATTGTAGCAGCTGGAAGAGACCACTGAACATATTCCACTAGTGTCTGTGACGGTCAGGGAGTAATGGAGCTTAAAATAGGGCTTCCCAGTCATTTGATGTGGGAGAACTAACTGAGCAGAGATACTTTCACTTTCTAAAATAACACCATAACAATAATGCTTATATGTACTGTATATAAGCAACTATAGTTGACATATTTAGTGTAAATGTATGCTTTGTGGGTCCACATTTTCAGACATGGCTATCCCACACATATTCTTTATAAGAATGTGTGATTCCTCTCCAACTGTGAGTTTATTTATTGTGTGATATTTTACCTTCTGTGTTCTTCACGTAGAAAAGTCCATGGGGATGTATGGAGTAGCTCCTATTAGCAAAGTTTTTTAGGTGAATTATGATGACATCATCAATCTCAGCTCGCAATATGGGTCCCAGAAAACCAAGCCAATCTGGCCTGGCTGCCAGGTGGCTGTAGGTGGCGTCTGTGTACTCTCTGTACATTGCTTTCTTGTAGGTACTGCCAATGCGGTCTTTACCTCTTTCCAGGAAAATAGATGCATGTCTGAAATTGAAAGAGAAGGAAGTAGCTACATATAAAGTAGAGGAACTATATAAAAGAGTTATATCTCAGTCCGTAAGGCCATCTTCAACGCATGTATTTGTTCTGTATGGTGAAGAAACCAATTCCATTGTGTTGCACATAGTAAAACTTTACTCAAGTAGCTGAAAAAATTGTAGGTCTGAGATCTTATAGAAGCTGATTTTGGCTAATTATGCAGCATAGTTTAAAACTGGCCAGATCCTCTACAATTTGAGATGTTTTTGTTATGATTACATGTTTTTCAAAGATAATAAGCTGTTTCTGAACCTGTGACAAATGCAGTTTTGCTACTATGTATCCACCTCAAAACTACAGCAATCAGAAATGAAGAACAATGCATACTTGTAATTTCTATTTTGATCTTTTGCAAGGTCGTGGGGCTTTCTGGCTTGTTGTGTAATAAAAAAAAAAAAACTCGATGCCTGTGTGGTGACAAGGTGTTTTAAAATTGTTCATGTTTTTCTGTTTTTCTGGTAATGTTCAGGTGAAGTATTAATTAAATGTTTGGCTTTTTATGAAAAAAAAAAAATATATATATATATATATATATATTCTCTTGGATTTACTGTGATCAATGTTTTTTTTAGTTTTTTTTTTTTTTTTGCAAGAAATAGGTAACTGAAAAAGAGAGAACATAACAAAATATTACTTTTTCCAAAAATTCTGTATGTTAAAAAGGTCTTTGTTGCTTTCAAGTACACAACAACCTACTCCTTCACTTTTATTTATTGTTTACTTTAAGAATTTGCTAATGCTTATTTTTAAATGTCAGATCAGCTGTTGAAATATCCCATATCAAATAAATCATACAAAAATCACTAAAATACAACCTGCCTAACAACATGAAGCAGACTGTTGTCAGTTTACGTCATGTTGAAGCAGTGTCTAGTTGCTTTTTTGATCTCAAAAAGCAGCAAGAAATTCAAGAAGCAAAAAAAAAAATTCAAGAAGTGATAAAAAACAGTGACACAAATTGATAGTACTGGCTAAATTACTCCAAGAGCACCGCAATAACTCACAAAAGAATGTGACAATAATGTCTGAGGCACTGCAGGCCTGACCTTTCTCCATTAAGGTCATGTTTGGTAATCATACAACAGAAAAATTATCCATAGCAGAGATCCGAGGTAGAAACAACTGTGAGATCCATCTAATATTTGCCACTATACATCTTGACGTTCCTTAAGCATTTTTGGTACATGAACAGATGAAACAAAGATTAAACTTTTTGGAAGGAGCCTGTCCTATTACATTTGACATAAAACTGACATAATATTTCAGAAAGAGAACATCATACTCAAACATGGTGGCAGTAGAGTGATGGTCTGATTGAGATCCTGTGGCATGACCATAAACAGGCCACCAGTGGTAAAAAAAATCCTTGATGCTGCCACCCTTAGATTTGGAGGGTAATTCATTGTTTTCACACTGGGCCATGTGTCTGGTTTAGTTTAAAATCATAATTTGAGATGTTGAAATAAGTTTGTATTGACCCCACTAAAGTTGGTCTGAAAGAAAACTTCCTTTTATGTTCTGAAACAAAAGTAAAATAAAGTTGAGAGGTATCAAATACCTTGTCATCTCACTCTATATAGAGCTTCACCGTAACTTAAATAACTTTTAGACGTTCTCTTTCCTGTTCTGTGACTGGTGTAAAAACACGTAGTAGGTGCACTGATGCATCAGAAGAGCAGCACGTTTTTCTCTGTTAACATTTTGCGCATCAGTCAGACTTCCAGCCACGCACAACAGTCCGTCACACCTTGATAACGTGCTCTAATAACCGGAAAAAAAGAATATTTTTGATCTAGAAATAGCAAATTCTTTCTCCTCTCATTTGCAGTTTCTTCTCGTCTCTTCACTATTTAACGTATCTGTATACCTTCACACCTCCTGTGGGTTGGTCACAGAACGTGATAGATCAAATGAATGAAAATGGAAGCGTAAAGATCACCACTAAAAATGCCTTTCCAACAAGCCTGAATAAAGTCATAAAAACTTACTCGTCATCTTCGATGTTTTGGCCGTTCAGTAGGTTTTTTCCACTTGGTGCGTAAGACCAGTCGTCCTCTATGATTCCGATATAGTAAACTCTCTCCCTGCTGTATGCCCTTTCAGCGCCAAACGAGAGAACAAACAACAAATTACTTAGCAAGAGCCAGGGTCTCCGAGCCATATTGGGATGTGACCCGTGTGCGCTGACGGGAAGGAAGCTCAGAGGAACAAGTGAAACCTCAGCAGAGAGACTAAAGTACGTCCAGGGTGCAGCACTTATGAAACCCTGCACATGAAAACAGTTAGTCCATTGAGCCGGAGAGCACCGCTGATATGACCGCCTCCTCTGGTACCAGATAGGCAGGCATAACCAGCACTCGTTCTGGCACGTCAAAATATAAGTAAATTCCTCTGCAGAGACATTAAGATAATCGACGAATTTACGCCAAAATGGTGACTCAAGCACACAAGAATCTCAGTTAGCTGTTTTTTTTTTTTTTTTTTTTTTTTGTTTCCACAAATAAGCATCTGGTTATTTGCTTTCTCTTTCACATTCCTATCAGTTTATAGCAGTGGTTCTCAAACTTCTTATTTATAAATACAAGCTCACTAAATTTACAGATTTTCAAGTACTTACCACTTTATGACTAACATTTTAAAATAGACATACATTTTTCACTTAATTGAGAACAAAGAAAATAATAATAACCAAAGGGAATTAAAGCTTCAGAATCCCTGGGAACTATATTCAGAGATCCAAATTCAATTGAAAATTAGATAATTAAATGAATATACATTCGCAAACCATTGCTGAGATAGGCCTTGTCATACATGACATTAGAACATTATCATGACTTCTGACTCAGTCATGCAATAATATATATACATATAAACTTTCATTAAGATGAGCCTTTGTTGTGAGTTTTTGATGCATTCCCTAATAACACAGCAAATAAGTAGCAGATTTAGCATGTTCTGTCATTTGAACAAAATATTCTCTGTTTATTACTGTATGTGAGATATGTGTTAAGAGACATTGACAGGAAAGTTTAATATACCTTACATTTACAAACATTTTTATGTAAATATTAGTTATCGGATTGTTTAAAGTAGTAATTAATATCTTTAGGCACCTTCAAAACTGTCAGAACTGAACATCGAATACTAAAGGTTAATTCTAATTAATTTTTTTATTTTAAATGTCAACATATCCATCCACACACATACATTTTCAGTTTGGGCCATTAACTAACAGATAACTAATGAAAGTGTTTCAGGTCAAACTGACCTACTGCCCAATTATAACCAGAGTCATCAGAGAAAGCATGTTTTGTGGCACTCATATTCTGATCTTATAAGATTTTTCTTATAAGTTTTCTAGTTATTTGTTTTTCCAGTGAAACTATCTCTAAAAGTTTTTGGTGATTTAACTCTGCACTGCTCTTTTGTGTGACCACAAAAGAGCAGTGGGTGAGGAAGGCAGGAAGCCACATTGGTCGTGTTGTTGTTCTCAGTGGTGTAGAGTTGCCACTTCTTGTCCAAACAAACTGAAGGAACACACTGTTTCACTGGATTAAACCAGAATGTCCTGGGAGATGTTTATATTATGCCACAAGTTCCACAAAATAATACAGATAAAGTCATCAAAGAAGAAAATATAATAGTTTATGATAAAGAAGTTCTCCCAAATTGCATTCATAAGTGATAGAAGAGTGTTTAGAAGTGTTTATAATAATGTGCTGCACTCACAGAACCACAGTCTGACTTTATATTGCTTTATAAAAATTTTTTAGAGTTTAGGTTCTAATATGTTTTTAAAAATTACAAGTACAGTCTCTTTAACTTAAACACATTTAATAACTTAATTTATTGGTTTATACAGTGATGGTAGTATCAACAGTATAAAACCAATGTAGCTAAAACATTATTTAGTGTACACCTTAATTTATCAGTTCCACATTTTGAAGAATTTTTCAATATTATTTGATGACTTTCTCTTTCACGTGGGTATTTAATTAATGTGGTACATTTCCTGTGGCCATTTTTACAAATAGAAAATGCAAGAAGCCATGAAAATCCATTAATAATAATAAGCATACAGATGTCTGTTTGTGTTCATAGATCAGGACCAGCTACAAAAAATTGTTGTTCACATAAATTTGCACATTGTCTGATTTTCGTTGCTGTTTTAAACAATGGAAACTGTAACAAAGAAGATTAAATCAAGTTATCCTCTGTCACAAAAAGCAATAAAATCCCCCTTTTATAGTACAAGGCCCATTTAAACCTCAGTAATTTCACAAACATATTTGTGGTGCAAACAACTATTGGCTTCTGTTTGGATTACAACTCACTGCAAACTTGAAAACTACATAAAGGTGCACAAAATTGTTTTCACATAAAAAGCTTAGCTCCAGCCATTAGGACCAATTATATTAAATGATGACAGTATAAGAACTATCTACTTCAGCTCAAATATTAAATATTATGTATTATATATATTATATTATATATTTTGGCAGAACTCCATTCTAAAATTTCTGAACTAATCCTTCAAGGCTTGTTTCTTTCTTAATTTTTACTATTACTCAATACTCAATCAGTATTGCACATATATTTACCTATTGAATATATGTGCAGAGACAAGAAGAAAAGTCAACCAGGCTAATGCAGCATAAGATTAACTGACATATTATTGTGTACATTTTGATATATTCCTCTTATTATAATTATAAATATCTTTTGAGAAAAAATTCCAATCAGAAGACATATTGGAATCCCCCAATAATTCTTTCAAAATCAGAACTCCTCCACAGTAAGATAAAAGTTTTTTTTAAGCCATATCAACCATTTGAATAGTTATAAGGTTAAAATCTGTTGAGGTCACCGAGAAGGACTTTTAACACATTTCGGTCAAGGAGATTAATCTACATGTTAAACACAGTAACAGCTTCAACATTTCACACACACACACAAACTATAATACAAAATATTCTACAGTGTGTAATTATTATATTTAATAACTGGATTAATATGACTAGAAATTAGAGGATTGTTTTTAGTCACCTGACATTGCTCACTCAATGTCAGGTGCTCACATTGAGTGAGCACCTGACAGAAATCCCTGTATTTCCACACAAACACAGAAGTGCATCCTTGTTTGTGTGGAAGAGCATTCTCAACATATACAAATATGTTAAGAAGTATTTTCACTAAAAAGGAAGACAAAATTCAAGGTTATTTCATTCAAAATGTAAAGCTAAGCAACAACAAATTTTTTTTTTTTAAATTAGCATTCCTGCTTGTCACTGCACACGTGTCTTGTATGTGGGCGTTGGTCCTTCCATGTTAGCTTCTAATAACAGATAAGAATGACCCTGTGTTTTATTTAAAAAGCCAAAATGAAAGGCTAGTTTTGGAAGTTATTCTTATTTTTGTGCAATGTATTCAATTTTAAAAAACTAGAGCGATTTAATTAATATATATTATGCCATATTTATTTGTTTTCCATTTGTTTGCGTGGATTGCTTTTACATTTTTCTTAAATATTGGAAAGCTCAACTCACCTTATTTTACTCAACAAAGTGTACTCTTAAGCATATTTTTTTTAGTCTATAATTAAAAAAAGTAAAGTTCCACTAATTTGACCTTAAAACTAACATTTCTTTATTCAGTACATATTTTGGCTACTGACAAATTTAAATCAGGACAAATGAGCACAAAAAACAGCTCTCTGAAACCCGCACTTGACGATGAGCTCTGATTTCCGGGGCAACGTGAACGCAGCATACGTGCACTGACAGTGTTGGGCCCATGGTGCGCGTGTCCCTCACACCGCGCTTGTGCTGCCGCCCTCGCAAAAGGGAGTGTGTTTCTGTTCAGCCTCACAGTCATGGCTGCTTTAAGTAAGATACCACACAGCTGCTACGAGGTCGGTCATACCTGGCACCCATCGTGTGTGCAGTCTGCCGCAGACATAACTAAGGGGGCTCTGGAGGTGTCCTTCAAAATTTACGCACCTCTTTACCTGGTAAGTTGCTTTGAGACTCTGTCCGTAGACTGGTAGCTAAGTAAAGTTGTCTAGCTAACCGAGTGAGCATAGTTGCTGTGAGAAAGACACTACGGATTAGCTAGTGCTACAACTGAGGTGGAAGTTCGAGTCCTGCAGGAGGACAAACAGAGAAGCTAGCCTAATGAAACCCGTCAGTTGTTCTTCACAGAACGTCATGAACAGGAGGAAAGTTACACCAAGTTTTCTACGTCAAGAGTTTTATATTAGTTCAGAGTAAGCTTTGTCTTATCTTGCAAACTCTAAAACGTTTTTGCTGATGCTAGAAAAATATTCAGAGAGCTTCAGTGCTCTGTATCGTTACATTTAGTAGTTAAACTCTCTTTTTCATTGACATTAATAATATTTACAACCATGGCATGACTCAGATGCCATTGTACGCTGGGTGGTAAAAATAGGGTTGTGATGCATTTATATTTCAATGCCTGTTACTACAATGTCATATTCCCCCTCCGGCCCAGTTTGAACATACAGTATTCATAAAATCAGAGACTGAACCACAGAACAATTTATAACCAAAAAGCTCTGTTACAGATTTTCCCTTTAATGTCTTCATGTAGAACTATGTGTCTTTTGGTCTGGACCCTGAGAAAAATATAAATTTTACCTATTTCAATGCTAACTTGTGTTTTATTTTTAAACGATTTAAACTAAGGTTTAACTCAAAGCTGCACATGCAATGTCACTTTCACTTAAGCACTGGTAAAAACACACACAAGGTCACTTTCATTATTTAAGCACCAATAAAAATTCGACCATGTTTGCCTTGTCTGAGCAAAGTACGACTGTGTAAGGTAGCAAATATGTAAACTAACTACGAAAATAACAGGCCTTCCCAGTTGGAAACATACTATTCTGAATAGGACCTCATGAACTTCTCACATTATGATAACTTTGATTAAAACTGCCATGATTTGAGGTTTTTATTTGCACAAAAACAATCTATGTGGAGCATAAATTACATTTAAATCAAGGGGCAACAATTATTATTTCTGCTAAAAGTATTAAAGTTAAATGTTGTCATTCTGGTCTATAGATTAAATGTCTTGATATAAACTGAAACATGTCTTATTTGTAAGCAAGGTTAAAAGTGTAGGTCTTATTTTAGCCATCAGTTAAGCCTTTTTTACACCTGTAGTTACTCGGTTTATAAATGCAATCTGATCTCCTGAAATCAGGCTGTTTTTCTGAAAGTTCATGCACAGATGTTCTGTTCTTTTAATAGTGTTTGTAAAGAAATTTGGTCACATTTTTACCTTCAACACCAACAGGAAAAAATATGGTGGGCAAATAGTTGCAGATTTAGCAATAGCAACATTTTAAAGAAGGAGGCAAATGTTCTGTTGAAGTCTTTGCAGGGTTGCATTGCGTCTTCACGTTGAAAATAGACGGCATTAGATTAAGCTGCTATAAATAAAATTACCTTGATTTTACTTCAGATGCCCATCAACAATGAAGTTAGTATTGAATTCAGCACTGTGATAAATATCAGAAGTCCAATCGCATCTTCTTATGATTTTTGAGAGCAGTGCTGAACCAGTAAACCACAGAGCATAAATGTCAAGTAAAATATTTTTTGGTGCTCAGTACATGTTAATTACTTAAGCATGACTTGCCTCAAATTGAGCCAAGCAAACACAGTGACTGCTGTCTGACTGTGTATTGCAGATAGCAGCAGTTCTACGGAGAAAGAAGAAGGATTATTATTTAAAGAGGCTTCTCCCCGAGATCCTGTGGTCTACCTCTTTCCTAACTACCAATGGAAGTCTCTTCATTGTTTTCTTCTGCATTCTCAGGTTAGTAGTTCCAGCAGATGGCAAAGGTCCTGCAATGTGGAAGTGACATTTTAGAAGTGCTGCTGTGAGGTGAATTAGTTTTTCAAACCAGTGTTGAGGTTTTTTAAATAATTTTTTTATGTCTACATGTCTGCAGAATTTAATAAATTATAAAATACCTGTTGACAGTTTTAATCTGAAGCTAGATCTCAGAATATTGTTTTCTTGGATTACTGTCCAAGCATGCCTACATTTTCAACTATAATTACAACCTTGCTTGTTTTCAACAAATAAAATCTAAAAGTCACTTTAATGTTTTCAGAAAATTAGACAAAAATTTTTATTAGGAAAATCTCCTTTTGATGGTACCTACAATGCACAAACAGTACTTGTGAGGTCCCTTGGGACTTGTGTGACAGTAAGCATAAATTACAGTGTAAATTATAAATTATACAGGATTACAGTCAGAAAGAAAAGTTTGATCCTGAGCTACTAAAAAAGACACATTTTGTGTCTTGAGAAGTTCAACCTGAGACCTCAACATATTCCACAAATATATTAATCCAACTTTGCATTAAACTCCCAAATTAAGAGGAGATGTGAGTAAAAGTGATCTGAAGTGTTTCCTTTAGAATTCCACCCAAAGGCTTTGTGGAAAATATATCTAGGCTTAAACCAAGTGGGATATCAGACCTCAGTAAAAAGAGGTAATTTTGTGAATTTCCACTGGAAACTCTGTAATCAAGTCAACTTAAAAGCCTGGACTGTATTGGCATTTTTCAAAGTGAAGGTGTTTGTCTCACTTTAGGAAATTGCTTGGAGGGTTTTACCCATGGTCCTCGGGGTTTGGGGCAGCTTTGCCGGCCTCCTACATCGCCATCCTTCTGGAGCGGAAGAGCAGGTGAGATTTTTGTCCTTTGCTTCCATTTTTATTGCATATTTTGCCATTGAGAAGAATAAAATGGTGTATATTTTTGGCCCTAAGTTTCTGGATGGTTATAATTATAATTATTTATATTTCTTTATTATATTGCTGTCTTTTCTTTCCAGGAGAGGTCTGCTGACAATATACATGGCAAATCTTGTAAGATTCTGTTCAGTTGTAAATTATCTGTCTCATATGTGCATTTATATTTATTAGTTGTTTTTTAATTTGTTTTTTTTTTTTTGCCAGGCTAGTGAGACTTTGTTCCGCATGGCAGTGACACGAGGCATCGTCAAGCCCATTAGACACGGAGAGGTGAGATGAAGCCTTTGTGCTTCTTCATGATTAAATATATTGCAGGAAATACAGCACAGCGAACAAAACACCCTGCATGAATTTCTATTTTGAAATCAAATATCAAAACAGATTTTTTTTGCAAAACATTAGGAAATTTTGCAATGTGTATGTTATTGGTAAAAATTTAGACACGTCACTTAAAATTTGCCTATGTTCTTTCCTCTCATTGTCATCTGTGCTTCCTACACTCTGTGACCGTTAGCAGGGTCATTTGTTTCCTTCTGTTAGGATCTGCTGCCACGAGGCTCTAACTGGCTTCATCCGTGGTGCACAAAGTCAGTCCTCAAGGAACTGCGTGTTATAACTCTTTTCCTGCTTCAACACACCTGAATCAAATGATGGTTCATTTGCAGTTCTCTGCAGAACTTTGACATGCTGAGGAAATCGTTGGACTATTTGAATCTGCTGTGTTGGAGCTAAAACTGGCAGGACTGGAGCTGGACCCCTATTAACTGGATATTACATTAGTGTAAAATGTACGGTTGTAACATTTGGAGTCCATTGTATATTGTCACTGATATTGCAGTGACAATATAGCTGTGATCAATTGTGCAGTCTTAGTTTTGATCTGTGTGAAGATATTACTTGTACTCAGGAAGTTTTACCACTTTAACTGTATATCTAAACTGATAGCATCATGATGTTGACGTGTTCAAATGACAAAATTGAAATATTTCCTATTGTAGTCCTGATTTTATTTTTCATGCTGCTCCCAATCAGGTGCTCTTGTTCTGCATAACTGCATCAATCTTCATGTTTCTCTTCAGGTAAGAGTGTTGCATTCAACATATTGTGAATAACATTTAAACTATTGCTAAGCACAAAGTATTTGTTCGGAGGGGCAGAAGACAAATGGATGCCATTGAATTTGAAAAGGAAAACAAAAACCTTGTATAATTTTCCCTCTACCTCACTCTTCTGCTCTAATTTGTGTTTGGTCTGTCACGTAAAATCCCAATAAAATAAATGTAGGTTTTCTGTAGTATGAAACTACTAAAACACATCTACACAAACACACACACAGTTTGAAATGAATCAAGCTCTCTGAATACTTAAAAAAAACTGTGTAAAAAAAAAAGAGGAAAAACAAATCACTTTAATAGTATGAGATGAACTTGGTTTTATTTTGTAGAAGCAACGACGGCCTTAAAGGCTTCGCATTTTCTGCTTTAAAGTAAGTCATCTCTCATTTTGTTTATACTTCAGGTTCAAATGCCAGAAGTGTTTTGATGAGTCTGATAAGTTTGAGTTTGTGTTCTATTACAGATTCATTATTGGGAAAGAAGAGATTCCAAATCACTCTAATATGGCAGACTCTGTTGGCACACGGCCCCCTGAGAGGCCAGCTGCCATAGAGACCGAACACTCACAGGTCTCGGCAGAAAAAGCCGACCACAAGAGGAAAACTCTGATCGCCTACACCAGGAAGCTGCTGGAATCAATGTGAGAATCAAAAGCATCTCTACGTAAGAAAAACAAATATCTCACTAGTAGTTAACAGCAGGTACTAACTTGTTTGTATTTTTCATGATCCAGGTGCAAACATGGTCCAAGACACAGATGTTGTAAACATTACCAGGATAACTGCATTTCCTACTGTGTTAAAGTAAGGCTTCATAACCGAGTTATGTAATGTGCTTTGAATATATATGCAAATTCGATACCAGTAATTCTGATGCTCCATCATTGTCCCCTCAGGGTTTTGTCAGGATGTTCAGTATTGGCTATCTTATCCAGTGTTGTCTCAAAGTGCCCTCAGCATTCAGGCAGATGTTCTCCAAACCATCTCGGCTGCCTTCTGTCTTCTACAACAAAGAGAACTTCCAGCTGGGGGCCTTTCTAGGCTCTTTTGTCAGTATTTATAAGGTGTGTGTACTCAATGTTCTTCTATTTCTTTAACTTTTATGGATATTACATGTTTCTGTGCTTTCATATTCTCTTTCCATTCTCATGGACTCATCAGAGCGTTCTGCCTTATCTTTTTAGGGAACGAGCTGCTTGTTGCGCTGGCTGCGTAACATTGATGATGAACTTCATGCACTGATAGCTGGTAAGAAAAACCCTGCAGAGCAATCTTCTGTGGGATTTTGTTCTGTTCACAGCTGTCCCTTTTCCCTCTTTTATGTGTCTTTTCAGGCTTCCTGGCTGGTGTCTCGATGTTCTTCTACAACAGCACAAGTATAACCATGTACCTCTTCTCTAAGTTGGTGGAGGTAAATCCCACTGCATCTTAAAGCAGACTCGCACTTTATGTCATAGAAATAAATGTCTCTGGTTATATGTGGTCGAATCTCAAGGACACAGAAACAGTTTACAGTGAATAAACTGCATTCAAGCAAAAATAACCTTAAAAAAACTATAAAGTTAATCTGAAAAAGTTTTATTTCATGTCCCTATTTTTTGAAAGTTGATTATCTTGCAGGTTTTGAGCAACTGACTATGTTGCACATAAACTGATTTGTTTATGTTTCATCTATTTACAGCTGGATTTTAACCAAAAATGTGTTTTTACCCAAACCAGTTATAAGTTTCCAACCTGCTGCTGGCTTGTAAATCAAGCATGTCAACTTCCTGTAAAAAAAAAAAAGAAAAAAGATTGAGCTTGTGGCTGATGTTGAATCAGCAGGTCTCTGGTGATAATAAGTAATCATAAATGTTGTTGTTTTACAATCTATAATATGACTTAGTAAGATAAAACAGCATTCATGAACACATACCTGTTCAAGTCTTTTAATTAGAAGATATAAAACTAAAGCTGTGGAACTCAGATCATCTGCCACGTTAAACCTGACATGTGATCACTGAGTTATGTAACAACAAAATGGCTGATGGTTAAACCAGCTGAAAAATCACATTAGTAGCAGCACAGGTTTCAGATTTCTTTTCCTGGCTGTTATTTAAAAATTATGTCAAGCTGACATGTTTTAGTAATTGTTGTTCATTTGGAGTGTTGACTAATCCTAAGTTTTTCTGAATTGTTTTATCACTAACCACGTTATCTTTCTTCTTAGACCATGTACTTCAAAGGCATTGAAGCAGGCCGGTTCCCTTACTTTCCACACGCAGATACGATTATTTATGCCATCTCCACTGCTATCTGTTTCCATGCTGTAAGTAACAAAAACATCCAGGTACTGACATGAATATGCGTCTTGTGCAGTTTTTTCTGCTGACTAAACATATATTTGGCTCGTGACATTTTCACAGGCAGTAATGGAAGTGCAGAACCTCAGACCTTCATACTGGAAGTTCCTGCTGCGTTTAACAAAGGGCAGGTATGACCATATGCTCTAAAAACCTAAAATGTTGCTTGTGCTTATTACACAACAAATAAATTGTGTTTGTCCCTAAAAAAAAAGATTAAGAACAGATAAAAACTATGAATCTTTATCCTGATGAGGAATTTGTTAAACAGCAATCAAATTATCTTAAGTTAGCTACTTCAAATATTAAGAGTGAGGGGTATAAAATTGTAGTACGGGTGAATTAGTTAGTTACTAAATTACTCAGTCACTGGACTTTCTTCTGTTCTCCTGGTGATTAAGGACTATTCCATGTCTCTGTTCCTAGATTTGCTCTGATGAATCGAGAGCTGCTCGATGTGTTTGGGACAGAGGCGTCCAGAAATTTTAAAGGGTTTGTGCCCATGTTGGACCCTCGCTACGCCACCGTAATCAGCCGGACTGTGCTTCCACCTGGAGGGGAAGCTAAGCTTGGGTGACCTGAGGCAAAAGTCTTGAGATAAGGCAAAAGAAAAGACAAGAGAAAGTGGACCATCAGAATTACTTAAGGCTTTGTAAAGGTGACATATCTGAGAAAAAGAAATATTGTAGCGATTCAAAACCTGAAGATTGGGTCAAAGCAGGACATTGTGACTCATTTGTGAAGCAGCACAAGTAAGCATACTGACAGTGATTGAACACTTGCAGGTATCTGGGAAAAATAAAGATCCATAATTACTTTCAAAACATATTTTTTAGTTTTAAAAAATTTGTAGTGTAATTAAACTGTGCAAAGCAGAAATCTCACAAAGAAGCCGTTTTCTTTTCTGAGTACAAGTCCAGGTTCACATTAGATAACCTTAAAACCTACTGACAATCAGTCTTCAGTTAATAAATTGTTATAAATTCATTGGTTGTTCCGCTTTGGCAAAAAGACTGCATATGAAAGCCAGCCAGTTTTGAAAAATATATGTTAAAAATAAAAGAAATCTAGTAAAAGTCTGCTAAACTAATCCTTGCATCACATTTAAGTATAACAAGATTATAAACAAATACTTTAAAACACCAGAGATGCCCTCTTAATACATTTTAAAGGTTTCAGAAAATCCAATATTCTTCTCTGGTTCATGAAATTTAAAGTTAAAATAAAGGAGAAATTTATTTCCACTCTACTCAACAAGGAAATGACTAAAGCTATAGTTTTGTTTGACAGGAAATACGATTTATGCTAAACTTGAGTGATGTAAATAATCTCAGTTTCACTATGGCCTCCAATGTTCAGCTCCTTATTCAGGAGGACTTATGATATTGGCAGTTTTAGTTCACTGCATAAAAAATACACTCGTTCCTTCTTCAGTCATATCTTTCAATTTTAAATCACCATTCTGTTATTTGACTGCTTTGTTTCATTGGTTTTGTTCAGATAAGGGATGGAAAGCAAAGACTGTGAATAAAATGTGGAGAAAGTAACTTCTTCATTAGGTACTGGTGTGAGTGAGTGCGTGTGTTGAGCTGAAAGTTTTTTTTCTTGAAAGTTCCTCTTTATTTCATGAAAATCTATTCTGAGCCACAAAAGGGTCAAAGACCAAACAGTGCATCACCATTTTGCATGTTTTATCTTCCTGGACCAGATATTTTCTGTTTTTAGACAAGAAAGAGTAATGGAAGGTGATGCGTGAACAGTTAATATAATTCCTTTCATTTCAGCCAGAAATAACAAATCAGATAATTTCTCTATAATTAGTTTAAAAAAGATCACAGACATATTAATTAAATAACTACTTGTTAGCCAGCCATAGGAAATGGATATTTTTTCAGCAGTTTTTTAGAGAAGAATGTTTTTGAATGCAGTTTAGTGTCGCCAGAACGTTTGAGATACTTCATCTAGAGTTTGGATACACCGAGTGTCCCACAGAGTATGATATAATTTTTTTCAGTCAATGTTCGTTTACTGTGAACTGTGTCACATTTACATATGCCTGAGATAAAAACAAAAACCTTTAGATGTTATCAAAAATAACTTAATGATAGAAATGCATACAATGACATCAATTCTAACCAAGAAAGGAATAGTAACGCTGCTTGTGTGGAATTTGTTTCTTTTTCTTAACAAAATTTAACTGGTAATTAATACTTAAAATGTTTAGAACTGTACCTATGGAAGTCTGTCTATATACCAGTGTGTTCTATTTAATGAAATACTTAGTCACCCTGCAGTCAAATGAGATTATTTTACCATACTTTTGCAGCATAGAAAAGGTAGGAGGTGGTTTTTATGTATATTGTAAGGAGTGTCTGAATTTTACTGATCACCTGCCTACAGTTGTGCAGTTTTTTCATAGTTAAAGGGTCAATGTTTGGTTAGACTTGGATATTATTCATACTTCAAATTTTGATGAAAGGCATTTTCGGAATGCTACTTGTTACTGGCATATTCATTTTTGCATAAATCCAGTGCTGAATCTATTGTGTTTAATGTAGATTTTTGCTCAAACTACCTTCACCGAACAACTGAATGCCACAAACAAGAATTTGGAGAAATTGAAAAATATCACAGAGCACAATACATTTTTCCTTTCTTTTTGAACAGCAACACAGATGCTTAAATGATTTTGTTCCTGGAGGAGTGAAAAACAAGCTCACTTTAAAGGTGATTGCCACCATAAAACTTAGAAACTTTTGTCCTTTTTTAAATTTTCCTTTAATGGAGGGTTATATAGACAATATAGTTTGTGAAATCTTGCACACATATTTATGGAAGTTATTTGAAATGCCAGTTTGTTTACGTTAAATTATGCAATCACTTGAATGCAGCTCAGCTTGAGATGCACCTGACCTCTATACCAGAATCCATAAATATGACAAGTGCTTAGGAAGTATATATATATATATATAAATATATATAAATAAAAATGTGACATTTTAAGTAAATATACTGTTGATACATTGTAATTGTTTTAGGAATTTATTCATCTAAAGAGGGTTTATATTAAAATGATTCTTAATCCAAATGCAGGACTCATTTGTTTATTTTTGTACTGATTATGTTTGTGTAGATTATAAACACAGTGTCTATATAATTTTGTTTTCACATCAATGTGTGGTTTCCATTATTTGTTAGGTTAAAATATTCAGTAGATTTCAATTATACAGAAATTGGACTGCAGTGTGATGTAATAAGTACAGTTCAGTATGGTTTTGAAAAATCCTTTTTGGCTATAATTTAGTTGTATTAAAAATTGTATTGACTCAGAAGTAACCCAGAAAATAAGTTGACTACATGTAATAATTATAATTTGAATAATTATTTAGGTCAGAACACTTGCTACCTATGAAACTGGTACCATAGGGCTCTTTTGCAAATCTTTGACTTGTCATCTTTGAGCTCTTTTTTACCAATTACTTTTTCGGATGTTGCTTTATTTTGAAAAATTTTGAAAGGAAATCATAGCAGTCACGTGGCTTTCTTTCGTTTGCTGCGTTCGGAAAACTCGGAATTTAAACTTAAGAAATAAAAATCAAACAACTCAACAAAATTCCATTAAGTTAATTATTTCGGTGCGGCATTCAATATTTATAACATGCCTGGTTATCATTAATCCTTTGACGAACATATTTTGTTTCATACAGAAAGCGAGGAGAGGGACTATTTTCTGAACTTGTTGCTTTAAATACATTAAGGTCTATAGTGACGTAGGACTGAGTTGGTATTGGTCACTTCCGAGTTGACGTCCCTATGTGATAGCTAGTAAGAACACATTTGTATAAGTTATAGAGTTCAAATGTAGGAAGATCGTCATGGGAGGAAAGAACAAACAACGAACAAAAGGAAATGTTCGGGTAAGCAACTACCAATATCTGTGAAACAGCGTTGACGGTACAAAGTGAGCTAGCACGAGCTAATACAAACTTCGTGGTTTCAGTTAAAACGACGCATGTTTAAACTGTTTTGATGACCATAAACTGACCATCAGGCGTATTTTTATTACCTCCATTGCTGTCTGAAATCACGTATTGTTTCCTGTAATCAGCCGTCCAGCAGCGGCCGAGCTGCGGAGGTTCTGGCCCGGGAAGGTGGTGCCATCCCGGGCTTCGTGGGCTTCGACACCACGGTCACCTCTGAGCTGAGTTATGTCCCAGCTGTCCACGGAGCGGAGGAAATCGACAACCTAGTGGATGCTGATTTCCGCCTAGTGCTGAGGAAACTCTCAAAGAGGGATGTTGTCACCAGACTGAAAGTGAGCTTGATCTGGATGTTCTCAATGTTAATCTGTAGAATCAGGCATATGCATATTTGATGCCCTTGTGAACTTGCGCACGAAAAATTAGGAGTAAAAACATCACCTTCGAGCTCTTATTGTTGAAAGTGAGTTTAATAAGCTTGTTCTTCCCAGGCAGTGCAGGACTTTGGGGCCATGTGTCAGGAACGGGATGCAGAGGAGGTGAAGGGAGTTCTGCCATACTGGCCAAGAATTTACTGCAGGATATCAGTGGTAAGTTGTTAATTCACCCGACATTCACACAGTTATCCATTCAGCATAGTCACTTTACATGATATAATTTGATAAACCAATCTGCCAGTGATGAAAGTTGGCCATTTGTTTTCCTACTCATTAAACTTTAAAACAAAATAACTATATTTTTGATCTATACGCACAGTAATTAACAGTATGTACTGTGATGCACTAAACATTAGAGACATGATTTGATGCATAAATGTAACTAATAGTGTAACAGCTTCAAAGGACTTGCAGCACATTTTATTCTCATTTTAATCCTTAAAAAAATGGATATTGGTCTTGATTGCTAGTGTTTTTAATAGTTGAAATAATAAATTTTTAAACTAATTTTCCAGTCATACATTAAAGTGTTTCTTTGTTTCACATTTTATCTATTAGGACCATGACCGCCGTATCAGGGAGGCCACTCAGCAAGCTTTTGAACAGCTGGTTCTAAAAGTGCGTCGTAGCCTGGCCCCCTTTCTGAAGAGTTTGATGGGCCACTGGATTCTGTCGCAGTGTGACACTTACACTCCCGCAGCCTCTGCTGCCTGCCAGGCCTTTCAGGCTGCGTTCTCACCTGCTAAACAACCTGAAGCTCTCAGCTTCTGCAAGGACGAGATACTTACTGTGAGTGGAAATGTTAGCTTTTCTGCAGAAATGTGGATTCTTGTGCTAAAATACGCAAAAGTGGTACATTGCAGAAATATGCCTGCTCTTAAAGGTTTTCATGTAATTGTGCAACTGCAAACATCAGTGTATTTTGTAACCGTTTTATGTGCATAAGAGTTTGAAGATATTTTCTGTCTTGTCACAGAATTTTATTTAGAGCTGAACTTTGACTACACCATTCTAACACAGGACTGAGATTTACTCCTACCCGTTTCAGTTGGTCAACATTTCCACGATTCTCCTGTATTTACCTGCATCCATCTTCCCATCAGTTCTGACGAGGTTCCGTGTCTTTTATGAAGAAAAGCGTTCCTAGAGCATGTTGCTGCCGTCATTATGTGTCACCATAGGGATGGTGTGCTTAAGTTGTTAAAGTGTAGTTTTTAACAGCACAGTGCCCTTTTTATGTGTGCCAAAATTTTGAATTTTGTTTTCATCTAACCTCATAGAGCCTTCTTTCACATTGTCTCCAATGGATATTGCTTTAAAACATAAACCTGCTATAAACTTGTTTTTAAGCATATCCCTGAACCACATGCTATGTTCCTTTTTTTTCTTTCCCTAATGCTCTTTATTTACTATTTTTGTCAAACACACCTCTGATAACCTCTGGATAGCTGCATTTACACTGATTAAATTTCACACAGGTGGTCTCAGTTTACTAATTAATCATTATGGAAGGCAGTTGCTTTCACAGATTTTTATTTGAAAACTATGAGAGGAAAATTAGCTGAATATAAATGCATGTTACCCTGTTCATATATTTATTTGTAAAAAAATGTTGAAAACAATATTCTTATTGTTTTCCCTCTTTACAAAAATGCATTACTTTGCATTGGTCCCTCATAAAAGCCAAATAAAAAACATTGAAGTTTGTGGTTGTGATGTGACAAGAAACTGAATATTTCTAAAGGTACTAAGTATGTAAGACACATATAATTTTATGACTGTGTTGCAGGTGCTTCAAGATGTTCTATTAAAGGAAACCGCAGACACTCTCAGTGATTCGCAGTATGTTAAAAACCTTTACTTAATGTTAGCTTCTGTCTGTTCCTTTTTTTTGTGTGTGTGCAGTAATGATATATTTTTGAGAAAAAGATTGACTGAGGCACTGATTCCTTTTGTCCAACAGAAGTGTGACAGTAGAGGAAAGAGAAACCAAATATGTTCGCATGCTGACCAGTTCGCTGTTGGGGGTGAAAAGGCTACTTTCTTTGCTGCTTCAGGATGACAGGACAGCACTGCAGCAAAGATTAGCTCTACTGGTTAACTGTGGGAAGTTCTGGAAATACAGCAAGCACAAGACGCCACAGGTGTGCATTAAATGACGTTTACATTCAACACGAGAAGATTTGAACAAGAACATTTGCTTTGATAGCTCGTTACTAGAACGACTCCCTGTCAGTCATTACTGAGTTGCAATAATCCCGTGTGTTCCTCCACAGGTCAGAGGAGCCTTTTTTGAGATGCTGTGTGCTCTGTGTGAATTCACACCAGATCTGGTTCAGAGTGAAGCAGCACGACTCTGCCCTGCTGTTCTCCTCAGTATCGATGACACAGACCCTATTGTGCTTCCTCACGTGTGGGAGGCAGTTCTTCATGTTGTGTCCACTATTCCTGTGAGTTTGAACGAAAGATGTTATTCCCTATTTTGATACCAGGAAAAAAGGAGGAATATTTCTGAGTGAAAATAACTTGAGTGTTGTTAAACTTTTTAATAGTTCACAGGCTGTGTAATAAACCCAAAAACTGCATCTCAAAGTTTACAGGATTGAGTTGGTATGTTAAATGTTACATTTCAGGACAATGCTACTAGAAAAATATGACTAGTTTTTGACTTGTTTGGAAGGATAGCCAGGAGAATGTCTCTTGAGTCTACAAATAATATGGCAGCATGACTCAATTTGCAAAGCTGCAATTGAAGGAACTACTGGACTTCAGTGTAGACAAGTAGAGCTTTTGACAGCTCATACTGGCTGTTATGCATGTGGGGTGGAGGTGTGATGATTTGGGTTTGTTGTGCAGCATCAAAAATCCCAGACATGGGGCCGTTGCAGTCATTAGCTCCTTTCACTAAATACTTCAGGTTTGTCTCACCATTAAAATGCATTTAACGAATCACACTAAATTGTGCAGAGATGGAACAGATTTCTGGACTTAAGACAGTATTGACTGTTAAAAATCCCAGGATAATGATTCAAAAATTTTTGAGGCTCAAAACATGTTAAATGGTTTTCTCCCAAAAGACTTGGAGATGTTTGACAGATGCTTCCTACGCAGGAGATATCTGGCTTAATATGCTGATTTATGAATGGCCAGAAGGAGCATAAGAGAGTCTTGTGTTTGTGACTGTATAACGGCACTGTGGTGAAAGAGGCTATTGAGACCGCTATGAAATCTTCTTCCAAAATATACTAGTGGAAATTTGAGACAGCTAAAGCTTGACCCAAACTGGGTCATTAAACAATCCTGAAGACATCAGTTCTTTAACAGAGTAGCTGGGAGAAAAAAATCAAGACTGGAATCCCGAAGAGAGTTGTGTAAAAAGAAAAATTAGAAAAAGTGAGTCAGAATTCCTCCTCAATAAGGTGCGAACCTGATAAATACAGAAAACAAATAGTTCTTATTGAAGTGGTTCTAAACACAACTCAATCATGGATATATTCAGCTTTTCACGCAATGCATCTCATTTTCCATTCTCTTTAAAATCCATAGTTTCTTCTGTGTGATTTCTTACTTTTTTTTTTTTTTTTTATATTTCAGGATTGTTGGACACATGTAAATGCCAAGAAAGGCTTTCTTCCTAAACTCTGGGCTTTGTTGAAAGAGGGAGGTAAAGGCATGGCTAAAGGGCTGCATCCAAATCTCATGCCTCTCCTCAGTAAACTGCCGCAGCAAATCACCGATCCTGACTTGGACTTCTACACCACATTTTACACCACATTCCTACAAGGGTAACTTGTTTGTGTTTTTATATGTGAAATGTTATCTGATGTGCATTTTCCAAAAGTAATTCCTGTATTTCTGCGTGTTTTGTGTTGGTCAGCCTGTCCAGTGAGCGTGCAGTGACGAGCCCTTCGGAGAGCGCAGTCATAGTGACATCTTTTGTTGAGTGCTTGAGGTACAGCATAATGCAGAACGCCGGGGACGAGCAGTCTCAGGAGAAAATAAGGAGCATGCTCATTTCCCAGCAGGTGTGATCATGCTGTCATGCCAAATTTTCCCAACATTTCCTAACTCTCAGATGTTTCTTAAAGTGTTTTGCTCTATTTCTGCAGCTCCTACCTTTGATAGAAAAGGCTATTAGAAATTCTTTCCTTCAGAATGGGCCTCTTTTCCTGCTGATCACTGAAATGCTCATTTCCTGGGAGAAGAGGGCGGGTTTACACGGTGAAGGCGAGGAAAATAACAACAAGGATGTCTTCAAGAGACTTTTAGCTGACTTCTGGGAGGAACTCGGTCTCCTTTGTGTGCGTTTTGTCGACGACGAGGACGTTGATCTTCAGGCTTTGGAAGGCGTAGCCACTTTGCTGCAGGTGAGTTTACTTTTATGCTTTAGTAAAATGTATCAAGTAAAATGTATTTGAAATAAGAGCTAGTTTTTTCTCTGGAATCTCTCCAGGTCATGCGCAATCCTGAGAGAATAAGCAAAAAACAAACCCCGAAGAAGAAATCTGTCAGGATGTGTCTCACAAAGACAGAAGAGGATGAGAAATCAGTAATTCAGGGAGAGGGAGTCGAAAAGTTTGCGCAGACTGTGTCAGAGCCTGTGCAGGAGAAGGCGTTTGGGTCCCTACAGACTCAGCATTTTGAAGACACCGTGTGCCAGCTGGCTCAGCTGTGTCTCGTGCATGTGAATGAGAAAAACTCAGAGAAACATCTTGTTTTTCTGTCCCTTCTCCTGCAGTCTTTTCACACGCCCAGGATTTTCAGTGTAAGTCAAAGATCTATTTTCATTTGACAATGATTTCTCTGCTGCAAGATCTAGTTAAGCAAAATAAGTTATATTGCGATGACTTTTCTAATGTTATTTACTGTACAACTCTTTGTCTGTAAATACGTTTAAACCAGAACTCCTAAAATGGCATTTTTAGCTTCAGACTACATTTGTTCTTACATTTTTACTCATTTCAGACCTTACTTGAATTTGATGAAATTAAACCTGGAGATGATAAATGGACAGGGGAGAAAAATCCAGCAGTTCAGTTTCTGCTGTGGCGTGTGGTCGTGTGGCTGGCGGAGGTGGGCCGCAGCGATACCGAGCACCTGGTGGAGATGGTTTTCAGCTCACTGTCCTGTTGCAGCCAGGAGGAGACCACACAAATTCTTAATAACATCACCACGGTAACCTCATCCTCATTTTTTTAATATCCAACTGCAGTTTTACCTTTTTTTCCTTGTTTTTAATGGTCCGTTTCTCTTCTTTCTAGATGGGTTTGGAGTGGAGAATTATCCTGCAAATTATTCAGAGAGTAAATATTCAGTTCTCATCAGACTTAAACCAGTTTGTGGTTTTTGTTTAGAAAAGACTTCTTGACTTTGTTTTCTAACTTGTAAAGGCATGTAAAGATCCCAAGACTCGGGCAAGCTGCAGGAACTGGCTGAAAGGTTCGATTCTGGGCGAGCAGCTCCTGGGACTGACTGAAGAGCTCTGCAAGATGGAGCACAACTCGACTGCTCCCAAAACCCCCACAAACAACAACAGCTGGACGCTTATCAGCCTCGTTCTCTCTCAGAACAACAACAATGGTAACTCCAGAGAAATTGTGCAGTAATACTGCAAAGAGTTTCTGTCTGCTTGACAAAACAGATGATATATCTTACATTTTAATGTGTTTTGTGTGTTTAGAGTCTTTAATAGGGGAGGTGTACATGGAGAAAATGTTGGAGAAGCTCCACACTACTCTGTCCGAGACCAAGAGTTTGTCGGACGCGGGCAACATGGAGCCACTCATCTCCTTCATCTGCGACGTGGCTTCCTCTTTCTTCTGCTCTGTCCAGGATTGCCTGCTGCTCCTCTCTGCTGAGGAGCTCCTGCTGACCGTCTTCCAGCTGACTGCGCAAGATCAAAGACACACTCACCTGTCTGGTGGGCTCACACACACATTGCACAAAAATGTCTAATTAAGCTGTGAGAGAAAGAAAAAGCAAATTCATGTTGCCATTACTTTTCAGAATCACTGTTGGATAAGCTGAAGAAAGTGTGTGTAGCTGGAGTCAGGTCACTGGTGCAGCACTGTGAATGCGAGGTCCGCCAAGGTGGCTTCCTGCACAGTGCAGCCGTCTGGGTCATGAAGCAGCTTCTGACCATCAATCTCAATATTAAAAGGTAAATCTGTGTACATGCATCTTATTTTTTCGTTTGATCTGTTGTGTTATCTTGAATTATTATTTATTTTTTTTGTTTTAGCTTGCAGGTTTTAGTCGGAGCTGTCCAAAGCTTAGTGGAAACAATCGTCTCCGTTGGCGACCAAGCATCCTCTGTCCTCAACCAATTCTTTGCTCTTCTGACACCGAGCCAGACAGAGTGGACCAGAATCAGACACGCCCTGTCTCCTGAGGTCAGCAAGTCCATACCTGACTATGGGAAAATTCAAGAAAATCTGTATAGTGATTACAAAGGAAATAATTTACAGAGGCCTTGCAAAAATATGAACTTTTTCAAATACTGCTACATTACAGCAAGGAATTGTACTTTTCATTGTATTTTATTGAAATTTTATGTGACAGATTTAGGAATCTTTGTGATTTACTCTTTCCATTTTGAGATGATGGATTGAACAGTTTTCTACCAGATGTTTTTGTTTTATAGCCTAACTGAAGCCTTAACTTTCTTCCCCTGACCTGTCTGGTATGTTACTTAATCTGTTGTTGAGTAATGTTGAACTGATCAGTTCAAAGAACAGTTGGATTCACACCGAGATTAAAATACACCAAGGTGTTATGGGTAAGGTTACCTCTAAAGATGATTGGTTGCACTAGATTTATTTATTTTCAGCCAATAGGATGAAAAGGTTATTGATACATATGCATTTCACCAAATTTAGAATATAGTAAAAATGTTGGAAACTGTAATTTTTCATCCATTTCAAATTTACTTACTAATTTGTGCTGGTCTTGGATAACATTCCCATAAAATGAATTGATGTTTGTCCTCTTAGAGTGACAAAATGACAAACATTTGAGGGGTAGGGATACTTTGCAAGGCACTGCACAAAGAAAACATGTAACGTTCATGTGATATCCATCCATTTTCATTACACCCTTGTCCCTTAGTGGGGTCGGGAGGGGTGCTGGTGCCCATCTCCAGCCACGTTCTGGGTGAGAGGCGGGGTACACCCTGGACAGGTCACCAGTCTGTCGCAGGGCAACACAGAGACATACAGGACAAACAACCATGCACTCACAC